>WOGN01007226.1:0-11957 GCA_015342105.1 Leptinotarsa texana | reverse complement strand
GGCCTGCGATCGACTTACAGAAGATGCCGATTTTGCAGAAAATATAATCTTTTCAGATGAAGCTCATTTTGATCTTGGCGATTATGTAAACAAGCAAAATTGTCACATTTGGGGCACAGAAAACCCTCACGCAAACATTGAAAAGCCGACGCACCCAAAACGAGTCACTGTTTGGTGCGGATTTTGGTCCAGAGGCATAATTGGTCAATTTTTCTTCGAAAATGAGCAAGGAACGGCCGTTACAGTCAATGGCGATCGTTATCGGGCCATGTTGAACGAATTTTTGTTCACAAAAATTGAAGAGGAGGATATTGGCAACATTTGGTTTCAACAGGACGGCGCTACATGCCACACAGCCGAAGCTACACTTGATGTTTTGCAACCTGTTTTTGAAGATCGCATGTCGTTTGGCCACCTCGGAGCTGCGATTTGACACCGTTGGACTATTATTTGTGGGGTGCCGTCAAAGATAAGTGTTACGCCGACAAGCCAGAGAGAATTAACGCTTTAAAGGACAATATTCGTGAAGCCATTGGTGAAACACAGCTGCACACAATCGATAATGTGCTTAAAAATTGGACCGATCGTGTAGCCTACTGCATGGCTAGCCAGCCGAGGCAGCCATTTGAATGAAATTATTTTCCATTATTAACCAGAAAGATTGTACTTTGAAATAAAAAAAGAAATTTGAGAAAATATTCAGTAGTTTTTATTATAGGATTTAAAAAAAAGTTATTTGGCGGACCGTATATTAAATTTCAATGTTTTTAGTGATTTATCGAGAATATTATACAAATTGAGGTCCAGAGAATTTTTGTTGCTCATAACTAGTTTGTGCCATTGGGGATTCAAAAGATCTGCAGATATTGATGTATATCAATCAAGATTGAGTGGTAGAAAGCCAAAAACTTTCTTTCCCAAAAAATATATTAGAGTATTCTTGAATTTGCTTATGTTTTCATGTATCTCCGTAATGCACCGGCATAATATTAAGCTGAATGAAGTGTTGATGACAGTGATCTATGTATCCCACATTTGCTAAAATGCGAATGACTATTTAATAATAAATATGCTTCATTGTCCAAAGAGAAATTCTTATTGACAAAGCTTTGGGAAACATTGCTCTTCTAGAACTCAATACATTCTACAAAAAATAAAGGGAGGGAATTGAAATAATATGACGAGCAGCTTCTTCAAACTTCATCATAAGCTGGTACAGCTCCCATACTCTTACACTGGGCTATCTTCTAAAACCTATCTCCAGTTATGAATAGCTCTTGACACACCGGTTGTTTCATCATTTCTTTTATCCATTTTCGGAGTAGTGGAATGTGGTTGTCTTCCGAAGGCAACTTTTCGCCAAGTTTAAGGTAGATACACCATCCTCTCTTTGCCCAGGGCAACATCATGTAGTCTACCATTCCGGGCCTCTCTCCTCCAAAAACGTAGTTCCTCTTTTTGCCAGTTCATCCTCAAACTTCTGTAGGGGTTCCAAAAGAAGTTTCAGGTTCCGCGGGATACACATCCATCTCAATCAGTGTGAAATATCAGTAATTAATCAGTGCAAATTATAGTTAAGATAATTTACTTTTGTCTTCAGTAAAACTAACGATCACATGTGCCTATTCTCAATGTATATGACACTCTCATACACTAAAACCCTTCGTATAACGTTGATACTCTGGTGTCTGGAACTGTGCTCATTGATGAAAACTAAAAACGTGCAATTTAAAAAAATAATACATTAATTTCATTTTACCAAAGAAATACCGACTCTCGACAAACTTATGGGAGCCTTGAAAGAAAACTTGAAGTATGTCTCCATCAATAGACAGAAATACATTTTGGAAAACTTGCTGAGAAAAACAAAACAAAATTGCTCCTAATCGAAAATGATAAAATTATTTGCTGGAGGAGATACAAAGTAAAGTAGATAATAATGTTTCGACGTGAGAAATAGAAAGATTTATTATCTGGACGAAACTTGGCTTAATGAAGAATATACCGTTGGAAAGATGTGGCAAAATAAAAACATTACAAGTAAACGTCAAGCATTTCCAGAGGACTGGTCAACCGGATTGAAGTCGCCTTCTGATATGTTCAAATAAAGCTCGTTACACGGAATATATGGTCTAAAAGATGGCGCAGAAACAAAATATGATTATTCTGCATCTGCCCCCTTATTATTACTAACTTTATTACTAACTGAATTCGTTTGGGGTCAAGTAAGTAAAGGGGTTCGTTACGAGGAGGAACACGGTATTTAAAAGAAAATACTAGTCAAGGAATCCATAAAAAAGTAGATAACAAAAATTGCGTTATTATAAAAAGATAGGACAACATGTGGAAATTAAACCATACATTTCAGGAAATTGTAGAACCTTCAATGATAACATTCAACGATGATTCATAACTTTCGCTAGTACCGAATGTGGTTTTCAATAAACATATCTATTTATTATTAAGTAAATATTTTAGATTGAAATATTACTTTTTTAATTGGATGTAAATAAATATAGTTATTAGTTTCAACAAGTATTTTCGATTAAATTCATAAACGTTTGATTGTGACCCGTTTGCGATACAAAAATACGGTAGACCTGGTAAAGTAGTATAAACCCGCCTATACCAGATGTGGCAAATCATAACGAAATAAATAATTTCTTTGAGAACTCAGCGTATGGCGTTTATAATGAGGATTTATTACTTTTTACTATTTGGAAACAGTTTCGCATACAAGTTCCGGAACGGAAAAACAGAATCAGAAAAATGTTCGAAAAGGTCCCTCTAACCCAATTCATCAACTGTGGGTTTTCAATCGAGAAATGTATATGCAATCGGAAATACATCAACGAATGATTTTGCCATAACAATCCCTTCATTCTGGTAAAATGTTCAAAATGCGTGTACCGACTTATTTTAAAAGATACCTTTTCATCCCGTGGTACAGATTTTTCACTAGATTCCGAAAGCATGTTTTTTTTTATGAAAATGTGGCCACCAGCCTTTAAAAAACAATAACATCATTAACATCTATACCATTACAAGTGTAAAATTCATTTTATTAGTGGATGTCAGCAAATTTTCTGCAAAGTCTTAGTCACAATTAAAAGTGAGTGTCCCCCTAACCGGAAAACATTGTTCAACAGTTTTAAATTTGTTTACAGATTCCAGTGCGGAAAACTAAACAGAATATGGTTTTTATTTTGTCCACTATGAACATCCGAAAAACTATGAAGACAATTTTTTTATATAATCCAGTACAAGTGACAAAAGTTCATTAGGACCTTCACCGAAAATGCCTTCGTGGTACACGTAGATAAATATGAGATGATTTTTATTATACAATGTATCGTTAACATGACTATCAGAATAGATTACTGTGCTGTGATAAGATTTACCCACAAACTCATATTCAACAGTTTAATGGAAAATATACAAAATTCAAAAAACTTTATATTCCTAGAAAGATAGTTTTACATTAGTGATTATGAAAAGAAAATATATATTCGTCACTTATAGTCCGAATTGTATAACAGTTCAAAAGTAATAATTGTAAACGAATGTATTTGTTTTCAGTTTTCATTAATTTGGGGTTAATCATAATCATGTCTGTTATAATTATGTAATAAGTATAACAAAAACGTGCTAGTGGAAAAAGAACTCTTCCTTTTCTAAACTCTGCACAGATGTGTTATTTCTTGAATATTAAAGAAGTATAATAACATATCTTAAACATGAATGGAGGAGGTTTACAGACGGACATAATATTTTTAACTTCAAAAGGTTGAGTTTTACGTGAACATATTGACTGAAACGACGAAAATATAAACAAATGATTAATTACGCACGTCAAAAATATTTCCAATAAGATATTTCAAAAGAATGACTCAAATTCCATGTAAGTACAGTTAAACATTAATGTAATTACTGGTAAATATTGTTATAAAAAAAGTTTCATGGAAATGAATAATCCTTCAACATTAAAGAGAGAACTTCATAATTGGCAAAAATAACAGTTACGGATTGGTGCAATATTTTCGTCTCTCCTATTTTATATATTATGGAACTTCCGCACTGTTTCATTTGTCACAGGTTCAGAGCCAATACTGAATAAAACCTAATGTGTTTGGCTGGTTGTTAAATGTTAGATTGTACACTGTACACCAGGAAATTGCAAACGTCACAGGATATCAAATATCAGAAAACGTAAACTAATTAATGAACCTATTAATTAATCACATTTCGTATTATATGAAGAATATCCCATCTAGTTTTTAAACGGGCTTCATTGATATGTCCTGATTTGTTCATTTTCGGACGAAAAGCGATGAAAATATCAAAGAAACCAAATATCTATTTTTTTGCAAACTCTCGATGAAAATCTATTTTTGATCATCGAATAAAAATATTTGTTGTGAAAAAAATCGATATAAACTGTTTCACAAGGAGGAAACAGCTGCTATGCTTTCACATTCATGCATGAGTGATTTGAAAAGCACGTGCCCTTTTTTAAAACGGTGCCATATGTGACATATGAGAAAATTCCAGTGAAGAATATATACAGTTTTGTAACCGACAAATTATTCTTCACTTTTTGGCGTGTTATCAATAATACCGCACTTTGGTGATTTTTGCATATGCAACTCTTAGATATACAGGAAAAAATATCAAAGAATTTAGTGTCATGATTATTCGTAAACAAGTTTTTCTGAATAATGATTTCATATACGGAAATCAATAGTACTTTTGATCAGTTTTGAAATCCATTCACAGCATGTACATGCTGAGAATCACACGTTGAAAGGTGAGACCTCGTTAGTCCTTAGCTCGCATAAGTTTCGACTTTTGAGAGTTCTTGTTCGGAGCGGGACGACAGCTGGTCGAAGGAAACCAGTTTTATTTGAACATACTTCCATAACATATCTGCTGAATCGGTTATAATCTGTTTTTTTGCCAATAAGCTGTCGCTCCCTTCGACCGACTGATGAAAGGAAATCTCTCCAAAACTGAAATATGTTTATTCAGTTTCGATCAGTTTATCGATGTTAACGACATCTACTGCCATAATCATTGACCTCGGGATCCAGGTAAGTCCTGTTAATAACTCACCGAGCCACCCTCCACGAACATCAAGGCTAATTACAGTTCCGTCAGCCATGTAACGTAACAGAATCAACCTAAATACCACTAGATAAATTCCACGAGGAAAATATCCAGTCGGAAATGGGTGTCGGGCACACTACCAGTTGTAAAAATTTTCCACTGAATTCTCTTATGACTTTAATTTGGAATTCTCAATATCTGGAGAATTTCATGTAAGTGCCTGGGTATTTATTTCTAAATCAAAAATTTCAAGATATTCTAAAATGAGACCACCATTTTGATAACGATAGATAAAAATAAAATTTCTCCTATATTTTATGTGTTTTGAACTTTCCATTCTACCTTAGGGATTTTTTCTTTCAGTTAACATAATGCCATACAAATTTCTATTGAAAATTTGCCAAGTTGCCTTTCCTCTAATGTTCGTATTTGAACGTCCACTGGCACAAGTTCGACAAGGTTAGGTAAGGTCCAAAGTGACAGGGTCTATTCAACCCTACATCGCAACTCGTAAAAGTTTATTGTGGCTCACACCTATTCACTCGACCAAATAAACCCAGTTTCTTAACGAAGCCGATTAGTTTGTATGGTGAGTGACCTTTCAGGTCACACGGTAAGAGGACGGCTCTGCCGAACTCTAAAAACCTGATTCGGTCTCCAGCGGGGCAGACAAAGTATGTGCTCTGCTGTTTCTTCATTTATCCAAAGAGAGGCGACACACAGTGTCTTTCGATAGTCTCCGCATATCATGATTCTAAAATAACAATGACCTGTAAGAAGGCTTGTTAGACATCGTAGTTCATCCCTACTGTAGTCCAACAACTGTTTGGTATCAAGCTTCAAAGGGTTAATAAACGCTTTGGAGTGAGCCAATCCTGGAAGATTGTGTCAGAAGTCCATAAATCTTTTTGCCAGCCAGGTGTTCAATAAATGTTTGACAAACCCTAAACCGATGCCAATTACAGGTTCTGGTCCGACAAAGCTGCTGCAGCACCCTCCTTTACAAAGGATTCAGCAGCTTCCTTGCCTTCCAGGCCGGTGTGGCCAGGAATCCAGACCAGAAACAATCTTTTAAGTCTTCCTATCGAGGAGAGTCGTTTTTTGCCAATTTGCTACCAATTTAGACGTTGCTCGGTAAACCAAGAGTTTCCAACGATGCTTGATTGTCAGAGAATATTTTTACTGACTTGTATGATCGTTGGATGGTATGAGGTTGGACTCTTCCAATCTCTCCGCATACAATTCAATAACGTAACTTATCCTAATACTGCATGAATCGACAAGGTAGTTTCATACTAGATCGGAGAAATGCTTTTTGTGAACCGAACACGAAAATACTGAAATGCGATAGCAAAAATGGAAGTATGTTCATACAAACGTGGTAAATATACTAACGAGCGTCGGGTTCCAGACTTGGATCGGATTAGTTCACAGTTTGGAGACGCGACAGTGAACAAGTGAAACTAGTGTACCTCTAATTTATAACCGTAACATTGGTAACATATTCCAAGATTTCAATTTTTAATTTATTTCGTTTCCCAGATTATTTAGATTCAGAATGAATGTTCATTGTTCAATTTCTGATTGAGCATTAAATATGATTAACTGTGATACACAAAAATATTGCATTGCAGGAAAATGAAGTTTCTAAGAACCTTGAGAGAATTAAGTGATTCATTATATGTTTGCAATAGATTAGCCTTTAAGTTACTTTCATATCACACGTTCAATTTTTTGAATACGTTGAAATAAAGAGAAACCTTTACCTACATCAACTGAACTCCAAATTTCTGAACTAAAGAGTTTAAATGAAAGCAAGACTATCGAAAAAAATATCAGTCTTTGTGGGTGACAGAAATGTTCAAATGATTAATTTCATTCATACCTTCTATATAACTCTACAATTAGTTTTTTGATTTGTTAAATCTAACGTATTTTATATAAATTTTGCTTAATTATCCCAAAGAGAATTAAAAATGACCCTTCATCAACATCTTGAAAAAGTAACGTAAACCAAAACTTCAAACCAAATATTTTATTTTTGATACTCAGAGACAATAAATAATAATGAGTTCCAAGAATTTCTATCCTTTGAATTATCTTGGCCGAAAACATTCAACTTAGACAATCCGAGAGTGATAAGAGTTGAACAGTAAATACATCATAATATTTCTACCAACACATAACAATACAATTTGAAGAACTCTGAAAATTCTAGAATGTACTATAATTTTTCAATTGAACAGAGATTTTTCCATTATATTAATAACAATCACACGTTAATATAATCAAGAAAATAATTCATTTAAATGGAGTGTATAAATGTTCAGAATTCTGGATTAATTGCTAATTAATCATTGTTCAAGTGAATATTTTGTTGAAAACTGAAGTCAAACTGAAATTAGCATATATACCTTCATTGTGTCGAGCTTCCAATAGAAATCAGATTCAAGAGTTACAGTTAATCATGTAAGGGTTTTTGATATTGACGCATTGAGTTTTATGAAATATTCTACAATATAAAGACATATTTATATCGTTTTCCATGATTAGATTCCATCCTCATTTAGAATAAAAACTCAAATTCGAAGTCTGTGTTGTTATACTATGAAAATATATACTTATGATACACTGTTTGGAACCTTTGGTGTAGTAATTAATATTACTGGAGTTTTTTCCCCAACACCAAATCGTTATTTTTATCGCCTCGACACATGTTTCGATCATCAAGTGATAATCTTCAAGAGGAAGATTAAACTCAGTTTAATCTTCCTCTTGAATTAAACTCAGTTTGAGAAAGATTAAACTCAGCTTAATCTTTCCCTTGAAGATTATTACTTGGTGATCGAAACACGTGTCGAGGTGATAAAAATAACGATTTGGTGTTGGGAAAAACCTCCAGTAATATTCATGAAAATATATGGAACAAATGTCGAACACGCAATGTCGTTGACATAGTTGTTCTTCTCAAAATATTTTAGATGATTGGGTTTTTCATTTTTGAAAAGTAATTTGTTTGAGATACTAGAAAATTCAATGTTTGACGGAAACTTCACGCATTTTACAGATTCCACTTTGTTATTTATAGGCAAACTCTTAAAAAAAATAAGTGAAAACAAAATTGGTTGAACGGTTTTATTGAAAAAAATAGATAATAATAATGTCCATAAAATGTACTACAGTACAATTCCATAATAGTTGGCACTGAATTCTCAGAACTATAACTGCATTAAAACGAAATATTGTTGTCAAAGTTGTGATTCTATATATTTTAACATCTTTTTTCTTCATCTGTTTAATATAATTTCCGTACGCAACTGCAAGAAACAGATTAAGGCAAACACGTACTTCTGAAAATTTAGTACCTACTATCTTGGAATCATAGTATAAAATTTAAAAAATCATTCGGAAGGTACTAGGTAGCTGTCATCACACCACTCTTCTCAGATAAAAAAATAATAAAATCGTTGGGCGTTGCATAACCTGAGTAAATATGTATATACTACGGCTAAAACTTTTATTATTTTTCATATGATCAATACCGTAGATGGCTGAGGAGAGGTGTGTGATGACTGCTACCTAGGACCTTCCGAATTATTTTTGGTTTTAGTACATTATCTACATAATTATTATCTGTTTTTTTTCAACAAAACCATTCAACATAAAAAGATTGTTTACTTATTTTATTTTCAAGTTTTTATTTTCTAATTTTGTTACTCAATTCTTCTCATTCAGTTGTGTATATTTAGTGCCTCAGTATTACAAGGCGGCTATTTTGAATTTGTATCTTTTTCGAAGTGTTCTTGTATTTTACTATTCAAACCCTGTCATTTGATACCCTTATTGAGGTAGTTGTGAAACAATATGTTATCCGATATTTTGTAGATGCGGTCATTTTGGATTTATAATGATGAAGAATTTATCAATTTATTAATTCATTTATTGTCATCAAAACTAAATGTGTGTGTACCAAATATCAGATCCAAATAAACAGGGCAAGCTAAATAAAACCGTTCAATAATAGTCTCTATCAAAACTGTCATTACAAAAATTAATTTTTTCATATATTCGAAACGGTTGATCATCCCAAGAAATGAAAATTTGTCTCGAATTCACTCCAGTCTGAATTTCTGAAATTAAGTTGCCGCTTTTACCGACGATATTATAATAATAACAATGTTAACATACAATGTTTATAGCAGGAAGAAAAAACTAACTACAACATAACTAAGTACGAACAGAGCATACAAAAAAAGATAAATCAGAATTTAAACTTAAAAAAAATATAAATATACATACATATACACACATTTACACATATATTCATACATGCATATATGTTTAAACTTTATTATCAACATGAACATAAATGTACTCATCAGCTATATCTATACAAATAATAAATATTTTTGCAGATTAATCCGGAATTTTCGTTTATTAAATTTTTTTAAAGCATTTGGTGACTAATTCATTGTGGAATTTAATACCTTTATAATAAATCGAATTTTGCCCAATATTTGTTTTCATTTTCATTAATTTCAGATTGCCTGAATATCTTGCCTGAATATCAATGTAACACACTAGAATATCAATCAACACATGCAAAATTTAATATCCGCATTCTCAATTTCAAATTGGTGTCTTCATTTCATATATTCATAAGATAGATGACAAAACTCGCTATAACTGAAGAAAATACCTTTCATCTGAGTGGAGAAAATGCTTATTTAAGAATTCCATGAAAATTGTAGTGCCAAATAGTTTTATCACATACCATTGAGGGGTTCCTTAAAACTTCGAAATAGATTTGCTCGCTCAACTCTGAAGAATTCCTAATTTTCGGTAAACTTCAAATAATTCATGGGTACTTTCATTTCTTGTTTGTTCACCTCCTCCAGACAATTTTTCCATCACAGTGCAATTAACGATGTCAATCATACGATTTTTACACAACATCGTCCAATTACCCATTACTTGAAAGATATATTTACGTCCTTCGCCACGGACGTCCGACGAAAATGAATATTAAAAATTGAGGCCGAGGTGACAGAACGCCGATAAGTTTCGTAAATGTATCAGATGCCTTTAAACGATTTATAAAAAAGATTAAGAATCCACCAGTAACGTCAGGAAACCAAACAAATACCGATATAGCAACTTCCGCCCATATACAGATTGCGAAAGAAACGCGCTCATTGCCTACCAAACAATATATAATAACCCGAAGACAGACTAGAGGCGTTAATAATAAAAGAATTGCGTCACGCGCAACCGACCATCTGATTATCTAAGGAAAAATATTAATTAATAATTGAACTCGGCGATTACTTCGTGAGGTACATACTTGAATTGAGCAGCAGTGATCGTGAGCGACATAATGGAAAGGAATCGAATGCCTATCGACTTTTAATGCAATTGTACTTCTATATATCGATTACTCATCCTGTTGGTCATCAATACGTTCAAAAATTGTGTAAAACAAACTGCAATCCGCATCTTCCTTCTCCAATTTTGATTAGATAATGACTCGTAATTAATTATAGGTTGTAGTTGTTCATCAGGAAGTTGAGATCGTTAAATATTTACTGTATATTTTGAAATTTGTATTTAGCTCTAAACCAGAGTATCGAAAAACCAAAACCACAGAACGCCATTAAAAGTATAGAAGAAGAAAAGTCTAACTAAAACAGAATAAACGCAGTCATCAGCTTTCACGAGATCATCTAATTCAAAACCGCGTAAAACAAACCACTTTGAAAATTATTTAACAACGATAAATATTAAAATGTCTTGCGAGACAAATGCGATTTGTTTTTTTTTCAAATTTAGTCGTTAATTTTCACAACCCATTCAATGAATATGTATTTCGGTAGTTGAATTTTTTTAACTTTTAGGCAAAATGGTGTGTAATTTTTAATTTCGACTATTAGATTAGGTTAGGTCGAAAGTTATAGAGTCTATTCGACCCTCCACCGCAGCCCGCAGGGGTTTATTGTGGCTCGCACCGATTCACACATGACCAAATAAACCCAGCTTCTTAACGAAGCCGATTAGTTCATATGGTGAGTAGTATTTCAGGTCAGATGGTGAGAGTACGGCTCTGCCGAACTATAAAATCCTGATTCGGTCCCCAGCGGGGCAGGCACAAAGTATGTGCTCTGCTATTTCATCATTTTCGAAACAGAGGCAACACACACTGTCATCCGACAGTCCGAATCTCTGCATATGATGATTCTGGAATGACAGTAACCTGGAAGAAGACCTGTAGTTCATCCCTACTGTTAGGTTAGGTCTAAAGTGAGTGGGTCTATTCGACCCTCCAACACAACCCGCAAGGGTTTATTGTGGCTCACATCTATTTTCACTCGGCCAAACAAACCCAGCTTCTTAAAGAAGCCGATTAGTTTGTATGGTGAGTGGTCTTTCAGGTCAGATGGTAAGAGTACGGCTCTGCCGAACTCTGAAAGCTGATTTGGACCCCAGCGGAGCAGGCACAACGTATATGCTCTGTTAATGAAGTAGTCGTATAATCATGTTTCAAGATTCCCACCTTGATACCCACGACAACCTTCCCATATGAGGGTTTTTGCACGTCAGCTACACCTGACGATGCCTTAGATTCAGCCGTGCAGGGCTTTTTCGCATCTGGTTTTGGTGACACCTCATTTGAGCGCAAACGTTTGCTAACCTGCTCATGGGGGGTTAGTTCCCCCACTTGAATTCTCACTCCTGAACTAAATTTACAGGGAAGTCAGTTGGAGTCGTAAACTCGACATCCATCTCCTCTGTAGACTCGCTCCTGAACTAAATTTACAGAGAGGTCCGTTGGAGTCGTAAACTCGACATCCATC
>WOGN01007225.1:0-11958 GCA_015342105.1 Leptinotarsa texana | reverse complement strand
ATCCATTCAATATATGTTAAAGCTATCCGGAAATAATTCTAAATTAGTGATGGGTGTGGGCACTTCCACAAACCGGACAGAAAATTGTAAATACGAGTAAACTTGTATCTCGCCAGTCTTTTCTTTTCTTCGTAAAGAGTTGTGTTTAGTTCTATTTGGTGGAAATCATACAGTTTTGAGGAAATTAAAGGTTTTGTAAGGAAAAAAAAGTATCAAGTGAATAAAAGTTACTTTATATAAAATTGTGAAAAGAAGGTGTCATTTTTGAGGTTTCCAAAATAGGGGTAAATTGTATTTTTATTCAGTTATATATAAATAATAATTGGAAAATCACTACTTCTGGTGGAACGAAATGCACAATAACATTAAAATATTTTTAAATTGATGAATAAACAAGTCCGTTTTCACCAGATTGTGAAAACGAAGTCAACCTGCCAATGGCGGAAACATCAAATTCAACATATCAGGAATGAATTGTAGGGGTATGCCAATGTCTAAACTAAACGATTCATAACCAATTCAGAGATTTACTTGAAACGTGATGGTTTTGAGGTTATTTAATTTGGAAATTAAAAAATACTTCCCTAGTTTCATTTTCTCAGAACGAATGTATGATTTTCACTCCTTTACTATCTGATCTAAATACATTTCTGATAGATATTAATTTTCTTAGAACAAACATGATCTAAATACAAGCATATAATTCAGTGAAAGAGAAAGATCCAACTCATGCTATTGAAGACTTTCTTTCAGACATACTCCGTGAGAAGGGAAGTCTATGGACGAAAAGACGGAAGAAGCGTTTATTTCACTTTAGCTTTCGCTGGTATGGCCCTGATGGCGGCAATAGTGGTAGGTGTAGCAGTTGCCAGACGTAAATCCGCCAGATCTCCACAAAGCCAAGGATTTGTTGAAGTGGATCAAGCAGCAACTCCTGAAGAAAGACATGTCGCAAACATGCAGATAAACGGTTACGAAAATCCTACTTACAAATATTTCGAAGTGAAAGAGTAATTATATTAAATTTATTTATGGACTTTTAGTTGACTTCCGAATTGTTATTTAACCTGGCAGCATTTAATTTATGTTATGATTTATGTTGTGAGTTTCGGTTAAAATGATTTATTAAGTTTGATATTATTTGAGGCTAATAGGATTCTAATCATTCCACAATGTGTTATTTAACTGTACTTAAATAAGCAACTCGATAATAATTCTACATATGCAAAATGAGAAATATATGAATATTTTGAAAACTTGAACAGTATATAAAGTAATAACTTTTGCATATGACAGTCCAATACTTCATGTATTCAGTTATAGTGCGGTAATGTAGTGGTACACATTCAGTGAAGAGATATTAGTTAGAATTCGATAATGGTATCACTACAGTACTGGAGTTAGTTGCTAGGTGTATATGGTACCCTCCATATTATAATTAATGAAAATTAGATTATAAAGTGCATGTTATTCAACAAGCTTTTATACAAAGTCTTTTTATTTTTGTTATGACTTTATCAGCTTTACTCATTCCCTCACCCCAATGCCCAGGATATTCGCTATGAATCGTGCTTCATCAACAAATGTTCAGATCAATATGTAGGTCAATGAAGTACCCAAATTTTTTCCTATGAGAGATAACGACAGATCCTGTTGAAAGCTTGTTTGAGAATTCGTCGAGGCATTTTTTAGTCTGAATGGCATTCGTATGTAATAGTAAATAGAGGTGTTAATTTTCGAGTCGATTTGAATGATTCTGAATTCATTGAAAACTATGATTGTAGGAAGTGGATGATTTGGCTCAATCCTCAGGAATTCTGTTACAAGCAACTGAAAAATTTAGCAGTGGTACTTTGTTGGGCTATTGAGTGATATGTATTTTATAAAATTAGTTCAGTTGATGGTGATACTCTAGGGAAGAAGTTTGGGTAATTCATGGCCATTCTACATACTGAATTGTATTTAACACGTAGTAAGTACTATTGTGTTTATTTTTTCTTCCCTAGAGTATAACATCAGCTAGTAATTTTTCCGTCGAATCGATAGTTTTTTTTAGAGAAGTTTAAAAATATTACTCATTTGTATGCTAATATTTTCATATATCCTTACAATATCTTGCCTTTAATTTCGTTATAGTTTCGGTACAAATATCCTTTTCACATTTATAATTCATTTGAAACCAAACCATTTGTAGATACAACACATTCCACGTTTTTAAGGCATCTACTGAGCAAAATTTCCCTAAACACGATTTTTCTGCGGTGTCCGTTGGCACCATCAACAAGACATGCGTATTGTTGGGATTTGGCTGTTAACTTAGGAATTTCATCTGGCATTTCTCTTGAGGATTTCATACACTATTACGAAAGCTTATAAGTGGATAGCTTCAGTAATAAGCCTAGTGTTAAGTTAATCCACTGATTTCAAGTCACTAGCAGATTTATATCATACGAAAAGCGTGTTTGTTGATGTGCATATTAGTATTTTCCCAAAATTTTCATAAAAAAATTGTAAAATATTTTTGAACAATATCATGTAACTGTTTTTGGATTTTCACTGGTTCTCTTTTTTGGATAAAGCTGTGTTATTTCAATTAGTACCTTGATCTACCTAATCTTGGATAGATTAGTTTATTTAGCATAGTTATTATATGTTTTGTGGCCATGTAATTTTAAATTAATGTAATAAAACCTAACTTATTATTTTAACAGCTTTTTTGTGTATTTTCGTCGGAAAATATCGGTTTAAATAAATGAATTCCTTTTCCAACAATGGCGTCTGCGTACCTTCTTTGTGGACAGTCGCTATCGGCACATCCGTCCACTACCATACAGTAAATGGAACTCCAAATGTGAAGCTAATAATAAATCTAAAATCAGTAAAAAAATATTGAAACGAACTGGGCAACCTGTAAGTTATGAACCATTTGTACTGAATAATAACTAGAGAATAAACGCTGGTTAATTTATTGATTAAATATCTCATCAATCACCAAGTTGGAGTATTAAATTCAAATGAAGTTGCATTATAAGATAAATATCGTTTTTACTAGGTGTTGTTACGGGCCAAATAATAATTTTTGATGAAATTGTAGTACTATGACAATCTTTGGAGTTATACTGTTGAATTATATTCGACAGTTGTCAGTGCAGGATTCTTCACTGAAGTTATTCCCGCATATGGACAAATTGTCCATTTAAATAATTTAATGAACTTCCTAATGAAAATGTACTCAAATATAAATGAGTACTAGTGAACTTTTGCACAATTTAAAAAAAAATATTTTCCCATATACTCGTATTCATTAAATGATATGAATGTCTGATTCTTAAGAGCGGTAGATTGAAAATATTAACTTTGAATACGAAAAACTCGTACAAATAAAACCTATAAAAGCATTCCTCGGCCGCTAGTAGCATCATGTTTCTTGAAAGACCACCACTGATGGTATCAGGTGTGAGATTATTGCAACTGATATGAAACGATAAAAATGCGATAACAACATTATACTATAAAATACGAGGAAAGCTTTACTAAAACATGAGAAGTCACCCTGATGACTACCCCTATGAATACGCCATCTATGGCACAACCCTTAAAATGCAACCCATTAATTCAAAATAGTCTCTGCTTCAACATCGACAAACTTCTACAGATCCCTTTCATACTGAACATCACTGTTTTAATCTGCCATAAAATTCATCAATGGTTCTCAGATCATGAATACAATGTTTGAACTCCAGTGGCCTCAACAAAAATACTCCTTATACAGAAGTGAGTAGGAAGGCCGCATACTCAGAGTATACCTTAGGCACTGACATAAAATTCAATTGCAACATATGCCTACTACTCATTAAAGTTTGTTCTCGGGACAGTTGTGTCTAAACGTTACCGTCTAGTAAATGATCACGATGGTGGCGCTATTAGGCTGTAATTTCATCCAATGAATACCTTACTTTAGTCAACTAAACTTGTGTGCTATGTTGAAACGTTAAAATTAGCGAAAATGCAAGAAAATTTCTTTAGGAATCATTGACAGTTAAATCATAATAGGGAGATTTTCTAGATTATCAGTTATATAAAGGGGCTTCCAGCAGAATCTTCAACCTTGACAATTGATAACAACCATCTTGATGAAGCTATATTTGTCAAATTAGTTGTCATTCATTTAGTCTGTTTTGCCAAATCACCATTGACGAATCCGTTAGGTAGGGATGCTATAGATTATGCTGTAGATAACCCCTCCCGATATAGAAGGCCCCAACACTTTGTCGAATGAGGTCCTCATGTCCCCCGTTAACAGATGAACAATTTTTCATCCATCTCACCCCAGCCAGGTAGGGGTACACCGTGAAGGGTGACACTGCTGCCTGAAGACATTCATGTCGCCATCCCACTATCAGTTATGACCCATTTGTCCTTCTGACAAACGCCAGTTGAAAGGGTAAGGTAGCCAGGCTGCAACCTGTCCGAAATCAAGGTGGTTGTCGACAACATTGACGAATATAGCATTCAACATACACAATAATAAAATGGTTTCAGCAAAATGAGTTTTCTACTCGGGCAATATACCACGTGCTTTGCCTATTTTACGGTCGCCATAATCGTTTTATCGAGAAGACTATTCGCAATGTGGTGGATAGATTTGAGTCCACTGGTTCAGTAAACGATCGACCAACACCCGTACGTCGACGAAACGCAAGACCTGCCAAGTCTGTGAGAGTGTGCAGGAGATTCTGAGGCAGTCAATTTCGCGTCACTCACAAGAACTCAGCCTTTCGCATCAACAGGAAGGTGCTACGTGATAAGATTAATGCATTTCTGTATTGCATTTATCCACATAAATACATTTTGTAATTAACACAACCATCGTTTATTATACATGAAAACAAAGTAAAAAGAGTCATGTTACATAAATTTGAACTCCGTTCTATATCATCTATCTATATATTGACAGTATATATATTTCTAAGTGCCGCACAGCTCATGCCACATTGGATATTCTGTACCAGCGATATAAGGGTATGACGGCATGGTCACCTCACATGGAGGTGATGTGAACTAGCCACCGAGATCGTGCGATATGACTCCGTTAGACTTTTATTGTGGGGTTTTCTCAAGTCCCAAGTATATACAAATAAGCCACAAATGACAGTAGCCCTCAAAATCAACATAATCCAAGGCATCTGTCAAATTCAGTCTGATTTATGCGCGAGAGTCATTAAAAATTGGACATTTCAGATGCGCTTTGAACGATATAATATTCTACACATAATGACTTTATTAGGTCTTTCAGACGAATACAAAATTTCGATATCTCACTCACACACATTTTGTGTTATTTAAATTCAAAGATAGAAAGCGCTTAATGAAATCCTATAAAGATCCTATGGAGATCATGGTCCACAATTACTTTCGAGAAGCGAAGTATCGTTGATCCGGGCACTGGTATAACAAAATTTACAGACACCGTAACTGGAAATTCAAACTAAGCGATACTCCCTTAGGTGTCAAATCCGCGAATCAGGGGCATGTACACTATTTGATTTGATTAAGTTTTAACGTTCTCATAACTCTCAAGTTAAATGAATCAGAGCGGTTCGGGAGTTTGAAGAGGTCTCGGTGCAGTGACTTTTCTACGATAAAATCATCGTCTAGTTCATAGATGGAGAAAAAGCTTTATGAAAGTCGGCTTCTTTCATTACTTTGGGGAGGAGACTATGATAGTGAGTATACGCAAGTTAATATCACGACCTTTAGTTGATTATGGGAAGATGGTCCTTCTCAAAATATTTCTGTAATACCTCTAAATTAGAAAAATTATTCGCATAATTCATGTACTTTAGTGTAATCAACGAGAATACTGCCATTTTATATGAATGAAACACTAAAATAAACACATTTCACTTGGGACTCAATCATTTATAAATATTTTTTATAGTTGGCAAATATAGAACAGTATGACGTAGTTTAACCAAATTATAAAAACTATTCATTCAACACCATGATGGATTTCTTGGGGAACAAATATCTGCACTATCTTCTACAAACATTTCATTATACTCTTGAAATGTTCACCACCATCTTAAAAATACAATAAAAAATTCATAATATATCAAAACGGAGATCGAAAAACAATTGTTTTCATGTTCAAGAGATACTACAACCTAGATAGAATCTAGAATATTAACTCTGTTTCCAATTCACATGACTGTGTTTCATGATCCACTGCCATGGCACTAACAACTAAATTTCAATTTCCAAACAAATAAATTTCAATTTCCAAAAGCCTTTTTGTTGAAGCTGGCATGGTAGTAGGCAAAATAAAGGAAACCTGATGTAGACTTATTAGAATTGGTTTGGAGCGTCAAGTTTCTGCAGTATTTGTTGAACTTTGTTTTCATGTTCTGAAGAGTGGTTCTGATGTATACAGACTCCCATGTGAATATTTTGTATTTACTAGGGGGTTCAAATCAAAATTCAGGGGTCCTCCGAAAAAGGAATGTGAGTTGATTTGTCTGGTCAGCTTGTAAGTGATCTGTGGTATCACCGATCGAGTCTGGCAACACTGTGGCGAACAGCCGAGTGACATTCTTTCGGTTTAAGGAGGTCAAATCGTAATCTTAAATGCCGACCGAACATTAGTTGACTTGGTGTTCTGTTTGTCGATCTTCTTAGGGTATTTCTGTAGGAAAATAAAAAACGTGCAAGTCTTTGTAACTGATTTAGTTTTTGGTTACTGGCTCGCATTCGTTTTTTGAAGGTGCGAACAGTGCGCTCAGCCAGCCCATTCAATTTCGGATGATAAGGGGTCACTTAATATGCATTATTCCATTGTTCTGCAGAAATGTTCAAATTCGCTGGCTGCAATATGCTGAGTTATTTTAAAATCCTTTTCGTCACTTTGTGTATATTGTTTAAGAAAGCAGCGCCTTCAAGGTTTTGTTACCACCTGCCTGCAGTCGTCTTGAGTTTTGTGTCACTTATGACTTCCTCGTACGAGTAACAATGTTTTCGACATACCGGCATTGCAAGATGTTGAATCATTCCAAAAATTTAAAAACATGATTGTCGATAAGCACTGATGCTAAAACAACTGACCTATGTTTTTCCCTTGAAATTAACTTTGAAGTGGAATGCAAATAACTGTTCAGCAATTGATTTTTTGTTTTTTTTTTATCTATCGCGGCTGTTATACTATTAAACCATCCGCTTGTATCATTGGTGAAATTGATGATATTTTAAAAAGGTAACAGTGACAAGAAAGATCTAGAATCTTCTTCAAGACTAGCAAACAGTTTATTTTCAATTCTGGTAGTACAGTTATAGTAAAAAACTATACTACCAGAAATACAAAATACAATTTAAGTAGTTGTACATTGTTGGCACTCAGATTTAGTCATTCCAGCCAACAGTTATTCACCATCCCTGCTCGACGTATTTTGATCGATCAGGGAGCGAATAGCATTAGCATTAATGAGAAAAAATAACCAAGTTTTCATGTAACGAAACCAGTGTTGAAAATGATGTCAACGCCGTCACTGCAGTATATGGTATGAAAAAGTGTTCGTATTCAGGAGATACAAAAATCCAATATTAATATTTGCCATTAGTATTAGGGACATTCTTTTTTATGAAGAATTTTTTTTTCTGTTGGTATAAGATACATTGTAGGATTGTAGTAGGATATAGGATTGGAGCAACCGTTGGGCGCCGAAATTAAAAATATAAAAATTTTGTCATACATTTTGCACTGATTGCCCCGATACTGGTATTATTGATCGTATAGTGGGCATAGTGCTTCCCTGGTTATAAACTCTTTGGGTAATTTTTTGATAATGTTGCTATTAAATCATACGCTTTTCCGTGAAATTCTCGAAATTTTGCTCAACAGCTTTTGCCAGCGACCAGAAAAATATAAAAATCCGGTGAAATTTACAAGCAGTTTATTTGTTATACTCTGGACGTTCGCAGAAAACTGTAATATTTTAAAAATTTGTAAATCGACAATTTGTTTCCTGAATACGCAAAAAGAATATTAGTCCTCAACAAATAATTTTTCATGTGTGTTAATATTTACTCCTCAGTCCTAAAACTGAAAAATTAAAAAATATAGATTTCTGTTGAAATTCGATCTTTAGACTGCGCGTCATAGTAAGACATAAAGTACTAACATTTTTATTCAAAAGGTAAAAGAAGGAGTGAAAAATTTTTCTCAAACATATTTAGTGGCAGTGCGCATGTACTAGCTGCAAGCTTTTTTATGATTTTTAATACAAATGTAACTAGCATATACTTTGAATCTGTGTTATATTAATGCATCCTCAGAATCAAAACTTTTCTTGAAATATTTATCGTTTGTGTGCTCGCGCATACAGATATCTTTCAAAACAATATCGCCCTGAATGAACACAGAGTCGATTTCTGAGACATTTCCTCTGAACTTGAATTCGCTTGATAACTGGCCATCCACCCATATCGAAAAATGATCGAACTCTTTTCGTATTACTAAACTGAAAGGTGTATCAGGCGAAAATTGGAAAGTGGATGTCCGCTCTTCTTGGCCCCAATTTCCGTCAATCTTGGCGTTTATTACGAATAGCTGGTCAGCTCGGGGAGTTCCTGTAACAAAGAGGAGAGTTGTTGAGAAGATTTAGAATGTATTATTAAATTGAACACTACTGATTTATCCGAGTCGAAGTGGTTAACATACACAGGGGAAGCCTATAAGTATGCCTAAAATGGGGTGAATAATAAAATCGTCGCCACTATCCTTAAAAGTAGGTATACAATATCTTATTTATACTGCGCTGTGTCCTTTTCAGATCATCAGATTTCTCTATCATTTTTGTTAACATTATACAGTGTGTCTCATTTCTCATGGAAACACCCCCGTATCACCTGAATAAGGTTGGCCAAAGTGATATACACTGTCCGCCACTGGCGATGGAACACCCCATATTTACGGTAAAACATATTAGGGGGTAAAATAGGCTCAAAATTCCTTCAGATTCGTCATCAGGACTACCAACTTACTACGGTTTCCCTTTTTTTCTGAAAAAATTTCACCCCTGAAAAATACGAATTTGTCTCACTTCTTATGGAAACACCCCCGTATCTTTCGTGATATTCGAGGTGGAACGATGAAACTCTCAGGACTGATGGAAATGCTCAAAACTCACCTACCACCTGAATGGGGTTGACCAAAGTGATATACACTGTTCGTCCACAGTAAAAATGGGGTGTTCCATCGCGAGTGGAACAAATTTGTTGCGTGTCTAATAAGGGATATATTTGTATACAACAATATTTATGTATTTACTTGACTCTATTGTGTTACATAGATTTTAATTTATATACTATTTTTCCCATTGACGTATGCAAATAATAATTATGTATGCATTGCACAAATAAATTCTATTCTACTCTATTCTAGCCACTTGTTTGTTGAATTTTGGACTTTTGCAAGTCAAGCCAACTAGAATACGTCATATTGAACACGAAAACGAAAAACATTGGGAGTTGCAAACTGGGTGTTGAATTTCTATAGGCCAAACAAAAAACTATAAAGACAGAAGAGACAAAGTTCCATGTATAGGAAATCATTTTTGGAGGAGGAAGGTCCTTGTCTACACCATTTTCGAGTGTCCGTTAGTATCTAGGCAGAGATTATTTTGTATTTACTTACGGAATCTTGGATTGATGTGAAGGTAGATAAGAGGTTCTGGCCAGACTTGCCCTCCTTTCTGCAAATTGACAAAGAATTCTTCCGGTAAAATTTTCACTCGGCCAGTAATTTCTAGTTGCCAACCTTTCTGAAAACCTTTGGGTAATGTTGCAGTCAACGGAATATCCTGAAATCAAATATTTGGTGAGAATAATTGTGATATTAATTGAATTTAATGGAGCCTCTGGAGACACCCTACATTTTGTTTTATAAGAGAGAGGACATTGTTAGATCAAGATCGTCAAATGATGTGGTGCTGCAGGTTTTTCCGGATTTCCCTGCAGCTGAAAAAGCAAATGCGCCACTGGAATCAATGAAGTCACCCCGGAGCGCCAATTAATTTTTATTGTTGTTTTCATTTTATTTTTATCGTTGTTTTAATAAAAGTTCTAATTTAATAAATTAATTAAATTTAAATTAAAAAGGAGCGGATTCTTTACCTGGCACTCAATCATCATTAAATAATAGTTGTAGAACAAATTTCTATCATTGGACGGATTACTGTTAAGGTTCTTCTTCCGTACCAATCGAAAACAAAAGTGACAAGCGATTCATGTGAAAATTAAATTGAATTTAATGGTAATGATAATGAATCTTCTGAAACATACAGAAATCACGACCGGTGTTAACTGTGTGAAACCTTTTTTCTGGGTTTTTTGGTCGTGGTCTGCAGGTTTTTATGCCTGAAGTTTCGTCTACTACTGCGATAGATATTATCAAATAGGATGTGGTAACGGTCGTAATGCCCGAATTGGTGCTCCCGTTATTACGTTTACTACGATGCTAGTATTCGACTCTCGTTTAGTAGGCGTGGTCTCATCTCTCTTCATTGAAATCCCTGACTCTGTTTGTGTACCTCTAAGGATAGGTAGCCAGACTTTATTGATATTCATTGCCTCTTATTTTCTAATGAGATTATCCCTGTGATTTTAATTTCTACTGCCCCTCTATGTAGTCTTGGATAGTAATTTTCAGTTTTATTTACTGTACCTTCGAAAGAAATAATGTGAGTGCCTTCTTTATTGAAAGCATGTTCGGCTACAACTGTTTTGTCGGTTTGTCCTGTGTTCAGCGAAACGGGTATAGTTCAAGTAAAAGATATAGTGCCGCCTACCTTCCAGCAATCCTTCAATAACGCAAACAACGGCGGTACTCATCGCTACATTCTGTTGATCACCGTAACATGACTTCAAAATTAATTTTATGGCTCTTCAGCCAATCATAAAACTCGGTAATTAAAAATTAACCAATACGAACCGCCAATTCTTCAGTCCACGTGGACTAATTCGTTGCGGCATAATTCCTTTGTATTGGTTTTTTTGGCCTTTGACTTCGCCGATACCTTTAAGATTACTATATCGGTTACTTCGACTATGTACAACATTTTGAGCGATCATCAATATGGTTTTCGGAAACAAAGAACAACAGGAGACTTTCTTTTGTATGTCACCCATATTTGGAATAACGCAATCGAGAAACAAGGAGAGTGACGAGCCGTTGCGCTTGATATTTCTAAAGCCTTTGACCGTGTGTGGCATGAGGATTTGCTGGCCAAACTTCGAAGCTATGACTTGTCGGATCATTTTTGTTTATGGCTCTTCAGCTTCCTGAAAAACGTTCCCTGTAAGTGGCTGTCGATGGATATCTCTCAAATACATTTACCATCAACGCTGGTTTTCCCCGGGAATCCATATTGTCTTCAACCCTCTTTTTATTGTACATCAAAAAAAATAATTTAATATATTGCTTTGCTGACGGCAGCACATTTATCTCGTCATTACATTTGGATCCCAGGACATCGAGTGCGGAAGCACATCTTCACCGGCCGCAGGGGGTTGAATATCTTTCGATCTGAGGTGAAAGTAACCAGGTTCAATTCAATGCCACAAAAACCCATGCATCGGTTTTCCCCATGAAGATGAATGTCTCCGAACCGGATATAATAATGTCAGGTCAGACAATTCCGCTTTCTGCTTCGATACTTTTGTTGGGGGTTAGAATGGACTCCAATATGTCTTGACACAATCATGTCGCTGAAATTGCAAAGGCTGCTTTTCAAAAGCTTGTAAATTAATCACGGTTCTGATCCCTCTGGATCTGTACGTTAAGGAGGTTGCGTTAATGGCCATGGTATGATTGCGCACGGCTGGTGTAAACCTCGAAGTAGGAATGGGTCAATTGAGGCTGGGCCTATGGCGGGAAGCGCTCACTGCGCAACCTCTGCTGCAGGC
>WOGN01007224.1:0-11959 GCA_015342105.1 Leptinotarsa texana | reverse complement strand
CTGGTCTGTGTGTAGGGATGCTCCAGAAGTGTTTTATAAAAGACAAGCTAAACGACAGCGATCTTACAATGAATCGGATGGACTTAATTGAAATTTGGTGGTACAAACTTCTTTTATTTGTCAAAACACTAAGAATAATGTTTTTTTATTAATTTTGTACTTAAAATATTCTAAAAGAAACATAACAATATTGTTTTATGTACTTTCACTTTTCACGTATAGTATAACTACTCTTTAAGATTAAGTACTGTGTATCTCAAAAACCAGAGCTAATAAAAATTTTTCATTGTTATTTTCGTTTTTATCACCCCAAAATTAGTAGAAATTGACTAATTTAGTGTAGGAAACATTCAAAAAATTTTTTTTTTGTTATGTTGTGTTATCTTTTATGATTATGTGAAACATATCTACAAGAAAAATATCTTATATGTGTTTTGATGAGCAGAAAAAATGGTAGCAATAATAACATCCGAAATTAACACTATAATTTTAATGAAAATTGAATTGAAGTAAGTAATTTATATACACAAAAAAATGAATTGTGCAGTAAGTGTTCGAATTGAAGTTCTTTTATTTCAAGAAAGATAATGGGACCATAAGATGGTCTGCAAAATCACAAGATCTTACTATTTTAGACTATTCTGAATGATTTCGCAACAATTCAGCAATTAAGTGTATTAAGGGCAGTAAATAATATGAAAAACCAAGTTTAAAAATATCTAGAAATGGAAGAACTCCAACTCGAACATTTATTGCGCCAATACTTTTTTTGGGTACCTATATAAATTACTTCTTCATTTCAATTTTCATTACAATTATAGTATTCGCTTCGTATGTTATTATTGCTATCAGTTCTTTTTCTGCTTTTGGAAACACATATAATATATTTTCGATGTAGATATGTTTCAAATGATCATAAAAGGTTTTCTAATTCGAAGTCCATTGTAGAAAATGCTCAGAGCAATGGGAAAAATATGACTAGGTACCTAAAATATTACCGAAACATCCCGGAATATAAAATTCAATTCAATTTCTCAGTATGAAGTGAACGTCTACGATCCAAAAATTAGAACAAAAAATACAGGTCCGTTTGTAAAAATTCAAAGATGGGGGTGCTCCAAGTCAGATGACACCCTGTATAAAATATTCACGAATATATTCTGAGAGCCCACATCAAGTGCCAATGACAAAATGTGGACAGATTTTCAATAGGTCGGCGAATAAAGAAGATATAGGCAAAAAAATAATTTGGTGTTTTTTGGTTTTTCCTGTATATCTCCAGAACAAAAAAAGCTATATTCGATTTATTCACGTCATTGAATAGTTCTCTAAAATAGTCAACGTTGCCACAATTTAACCGACACTCTATCTCTTATTATTTACGAGAACTATATTATTAAAAGCTTGGAAGGTAGGTTGCACTATGTCGTTTACTTGAACTGTACCAACAGAACTGGGTAGCAGTCGCTGACAAACGAGTCGGATTTTCAATTCTATTTAATTTTGGCGTACATCGATGTAACACAACCAACTGTTTATCAGCGACTGATAATAGCTACCCAATTCTGTCGATACTCACATTTAATATTAACATCATACTGCCATCGCCCTCTAACGGTCAGGGCATGTACTAACAATTTCAGGTTACAGGAAAATGCCATTTTTGAACTCTAATGGGATTTATATTCCATGCCTCAGGTGGACTGCTATTCGTAATTCAGAGTTGGTTGTGATTCCAAAACAGTTCAGCATTGTCTGAATATCAATTAGACAATCACTGTCATATCATTGTTTGAAGTTGAAACAACAGTTTGAAAATCATACTTCGCCATCACTGAGACAATAGCTCAACTAGTTGTGTGTAAAAGTTGTCCATAATTCTAAAATTATGTATTAGCATTGTTTTAAAGAAACAAGAATGGTAGGTTACTCAAAAATTAGTATTCTCACTTTTTTTGAAATAACATCAGTGTTGAACAATAAGATAAAACAACAATTGTATCCACATTTTTTATTATCATGCAGCGTCCTCGCTGGGACAGTAGCGGAAGTAAGTCGCTATTTGTGATGATGCGATGTTCATACTTCCATTCTACTCGAGCAGTTACCGATTTAGGTGAAACTAAATAAAAGCTTGTGAAAATAAAAAATTTAAAAAGTTTTTTTATCAAGTTACCAATTAGTGTCTTTTCTTTTTCAAGCAACATCACATTGCCCGGTCTGAGCCCAAAATCACAAAGTAACAAATTTTTGTGAAACAGACCCAGGATTTCTTCAACACAAACGGTTGTCATTTGATGCTGTCCCAGACCAACATCACTCACAAGATGAATCTGAAGATGATGACGAGAAGGAAAATCTGATATATGACCAAAGTATGGTTAGAAAAACATATGATGGTCCTAGGGATTCGAACCAGCAACAAGAACAGCCATCAACAATTAAATCAGACTTTGAAGAAATACTTTCAAGTAAATCTACGGATGAAGGGATGACAGAAATTTTAAATTTTTCTGTTAAATCACATCGCAAAAGAAGATTGCAATCAGATGAGGAACAAATTGCAGCTTTGAAAGAGCAACTAAAAGATTCCAGAAAGCAAAATAATAATCTTCGAACACAACTTTCCAATGTGAAAAAACAGTCATTGAAAGCTCATTCCTCGGCCACAATATATGTAATGAATATTTCCCAGGTCTCGTGTTACCATCTGTGTCAACTGTGAAAAGCTGGGTCAAAAACTTCATCTTGACCACCTTGAAATTATTCAATGAAGAAGAGGTAGAAGGAGTCTTCAAATTCTAGTAAAGCATCCGAAACACCAAATGCACCTGCAGATACAATAGATGAATATTCCGCAACATTGGAATCCTGCAGTAGTATACCTTGCTAGTTGTTGTTGTTTAGACCGATATAAATGTCGTGAATGTAAAGTTATTTTACAAAACGAGGGAGATTTGGCAGATGATGATGACTTACTGACTCTTTATAAAAATTACTATTTTCAAACCCCAATTGGTTTGAAAACTCCCTCAAATTTTATGAGGCAAGTCACATATAAGACAATGCTGTGTTATAAACAAAATATCAAAAAATAATGTCCCAAAAAAATAATCAGCAATAGTAGAGAGCAAATAAACAACTTTTTAAGTATGCACCTGAATGGTTTCAGGCACAAAAAAAATGTAAATGATGTTCCAGACGATCAAGGTTGGAAGTGATGTTCGTGTCTCCAATCAGGCGAATTGTCCTTTTCTGAATGAAATCCAGCAGATATATAAAATATTTTTTTGAAAATGATTTAAAATTATAGGGTGTTACATTCGAAAAAAAAACCAAGTTTTGATCCATGTTTATATCTTCAGAATTAGTCATATAAATTCACATTAATATCAAGCCTGGTATTAAAAAATGTGAAAATATAGACGATACTACATTTGAATTAAAGAAGTTGGTATACACTTCCGGTATAACCAGAAGTGTTGGAAAAACGTCATCATTCTAATTCGAAAAAACCTATACATATTTACCAATTTTCAGAATTACAAAAATACTACTTCCCAAAATACATCTAGAGAGGGTCATCGCGCGATACCCTGTATGAACATAGAAGATGTAGTGGTAATAAGTCACCATCCATTTTCACACAGTGTTGATTGAAATACACTTATTATAATGCCTGCGAATATTCTATATGCAGTGAGCTACTACTTGTGAAATACACGTGTGCATAGTGTGATTCCACTAGTAGTTGAATCAAAAACCCAATATCAATATTTAGCTGTTTATTCAAGCGTCATTCATAGGAATAGAAAGACACCAAGAAATATTTAATTTCTATCATAGTGTAAAGTACCTGAATAATGTTCAAAATATCATGCAGCGACATCGATGAAGTGGTAGCAGAACTTTTATATACATTTTATGGTAGCATAGTTTTCTATGTAAGCCATTTCCATTAAGGGAAACAAAAAATATAAAGAAAGTGGCATTTAACTTTGTTTTGTTGGGAGGGTAGCTGAACTGTTGTTGTGGGCTACTACTTATGAAAATAAGGGTTGGCACTTTTCTCAACCTAGTCATTGATGAATCAAAAATTCCATAAACATATTTTCTAACCTCATCGGTGGGAACGGAAAGAAAAAGCAAGAAACCATTAAGACAATGCCATTAATATCCAAATTTCCAAATATCACGCAATGCCATCTATAGGACATAAGCTATAATGTTACTTGTGTAACAATGCTATGTATATTAGCTCTGTACATAATAAAAAGCTATTAGATAATGCTACTAGCTTTGTATATAGACTCTCCAAAGCTACTGGTTGATTCATTGATTCAATTGGGGGTTCATCGTTCAGATGCGACATCTACCGGATATATTAAAACTAAGCCAGAAGGTAGAACAAACACAAAGTCATGTGTCCTATCATTGCGGTTTCTTGCGGTTCCCGTGAATGAAATGTCCTATATTCTATGCTCAAATTTCAGTTGAGGAAATCAGTGTTAGTTTTATTAAAATTCAAATCAAAAACGTTTCTGCCGTTGTTAAAATTAGGTACAATTTCAAACTCTTTATTGAAGTTTTCAAAAATTCCCATGAAATGTCAATATCAAAACAGGTAGGTACTCAATTAGTAATAAATAAATATTAGTCTTCAATGATTCGAACAATTCAGGGAAAACATTGATTATTGTGATAGGGAACGGCATTCACGAACTTTGAGTTGTTATTACATTTACTGTAATATTCCAATGTTTTTGTAAACAAGTACACAAATCAATTCAATAGAGTTCTTAGTATATTCAGAATATTGTGTTTTTACTTTTTTGTAAAGTAGTGGTTAGCCATCTTTCGAGCAATAGTTGAAAATATGTGCCCCTTTCGTGTACTTTCAATTTTCGAAGAGCAATTGAGCGCTACTCTCCAAAGACTGAAGCCAAAATGTTTCATGCAATGACTCAGTTTCATAGGTTTCAAATACAGGCACAGAAAACATCTAGATGTTGAACAGTGTGGATATCCATATTTCAAATAAAAGTTCCCGAAATAATAGGTGGCGCTTACCATAACAACTCACCTTTTATCAGTAAGGTATATGCAACTGATTAAAATAACATGAAATGGACTTAGTTGAGAGCTTATCTTGGAAGGTATTTTGGTAACAGTACTAAAATGGATGTCTATGAAAATTTTATGGACTTGACCGAAACTTGAAAATATCTACTGAAACTTACCAATACAGTATATTGTGAGGTATCCTCTATTTTTGTGCATGAATAGTGGCAATATTCTTACAATATTCGTTACTACCAAATATCCGACGTACTCAAGGCGAGGACTAGGTAATGATACGTTGTCAGAACAATTCCATACTTTTTGGATTATCTGCTGGAACTGAAGAGTTGATTTCATAATTTCAGTTATATATCTCTGTAAGAAGGTGAGTATCATACATTGAATTGATTTTTCTATTCTGGGAGCTGTTTCTTTCGCCATTTATGCGTGCATTAAATGTTCTTTCAGTTTGACGTATGTAAAACATCGGATATACGCAATAAATTCTTGATCTGACACCTAACTCTTATCTTTGTTACTTTTATTGTGCAAGCTTAAGTTATTATTGATTTCATGAGCCATGTCACACCTTTATTTCAAAGAATTTCTAAATCATTTTTCTATTTTGATCAAATAAAATAACTTTCTGTAATTTTTATCCCTTTGGAACCGGGTTATTTTCTTTAAAGTAAGTAAAGTGAAGTAAAATTGAAGTAAATTTTATTCAGGTGATCATAATGTACAATATGAATCCAAAATCAAATTTAGATAATAGAGGGAAAATCTAACTAAAACTTAAGCAAAGCTTGTATTCTAGGTAGTCGTCAACCTGGGTTACATTGATTATTCCCTTAATAAGTGGTGAGTAAAAAGAAAGTCAAATTCATTGTGAGGGAGGGAGATTTGTTTGTTTGTATTTTGTTTTCTTATTATCATTCGAGTTCATATACGGTTTTCAGTTTGTTATAATTTCGGTTCACATATTCTTTCAGTTTCGATTTCATTTCACGTTTATTAGGAATGACCCTGATTTCTATAGGGGTAAGGTTTAACAATTTTCGGACCAAAGTATGATTTAAATTTCTATGTGTGTTTGTTAATCTATACAGAGGGGAACATTTATTTTCTGCTCAGATTTAGTACGTGTGTTGTAAGTATGACTTATCTGAGTGATGGAGGTATTTTGCATCCATATTAAGCATTGATAGGTATAGAGTTTTCTTACATAAAATAAGCCAGTTTCTTTGTAAAGGTCTTCAGTTAAGTACCTTCTATTTTTCTGAAAAATTATTTTTATTATGATATTTTGCATAACCTCTAGACCATGTAATAATGTTTTACTGGGACCATCCCATATAATGATACAGTAACCCAATATTCAGCGAGTGAGTTGTAAATCGTAAGTAAAAGTTATGTATTTTTCAAATTTCCGATTTGATAGAATTTATAAATTAACTTATTGAGTCTCCTGTGTCATCAATGTGTTCTACCCATCGCAGGTGTTGGTCCACATATTCACTCAAGAACTTCATGTTGTCAATATTTCTAATTATTGGACATGAACACTGCGTTGGGGTTCGGCATAGATACATATGAATAGTAAGAATGTTATTTAAGGGTTGATCTTTTTGGTTGTGGTGAATGCAATGAACTTATTTCTTCCCACATTCAGACTTAGGAGGTTCGTACATATTTGAGCCATGTTTCACCTTTCTCATAGACTTCATCCCAGAAATCGCCTTCAAATAAAAGTGCTATATCGTCTGCGTAAGATATTCTGCCATTGATATTATGAATCAATAATATAGATCAAAAATAAAATAGAACCCAGCACTAGTCCATGAGGCAAGCCGTTGTTGACAGGTAGTGGATCGCTGAGGATGGTGTTTATTTTAACTTCTTGATTTCTATCAGAAATATAGTTTTTGAATAAGTCTGAAGTTATACCTCTAACTCCTACAGTTTCTAAACGGCCCAAAAGAATTTGATGGTTCAATTATAAGTTTTTGGAACAGTAAAGAATATATTAGATTGCTTTTTTGACCATTCATTAAATTCATTCATTTATTGATATTCGCATCAAACAAAGAAATATTCCGAGTCTGTGACAATGCTTTTGAATATTGGTACATTTTGTTGATATGGATGATACACTGGCCATTTTTCAACCGGTCCCACTATTTATATCTCGGAAAGAGTAAGACCTACAAGGTCGGTTAACTTGAACAGTAGTTGTCAACAATTGCAGCTATGTATTATAATACATGTGTTTCCGGGCAGACCATTAAGTTGATGATGAATTTAATGTACGAAACTACACAGTGGAAATTTGTTTATATCAGATTGTAACGAATATAAAACAGTATTGACAGTTCCTTTGTCTTTCTTTTATATAATTCGAAATGGAGGGGGTAGAGCCAAAAACAAATTTGACAATTCTAGTCTTTGGCGAATATTCCAAAAACAACCACTGATATTCTCGATCCAAAAGAATATTCTAGTTCCTCAAAATATGAAACTGTTGTCCAAATTAAATGACCTTTTGAGTCCTACGGTTTCCGAGATAGCAATAATGGAATCAACTGAAACAATTGTCTGTGTATCTGTGTGTGTCAGTTTACCAGAAATTATTGAATTATCGATTTATTATCTTCCATCTACATAGTGAATGTAATGAATGGTGAAAAGAATGGAATCAAAAAACGATAAGTGAAGCGAATGAAATGTTAATAATGAAAAACTATGAAGAAGAATTCAAGAAAAAAGATTCTCGAAGACCAAAAGTTGACAGTTAATATGTATAACTGAGCCAGAAAATAAACGAAAATATGGTGAATGCGCAGGGTGATTTGTTCTTAAGAATAGATTATTCGAAAGCAAAAATATTTACCACTTTATAACTGTAACAACAGTAGTACCAAATTATCTCCTCATGTATGGAATTAGAGGGTGGTCCCAGAAGTACTCGGCCCAACAAAAAAAATTACAAAAGTTTTGGAAAAATGTATTTATTTTTCAACATAATCTCCTTGCCGACTGCCGACATCACTTCTTCATTGTTGGAAAATCTTTGACTATTGAGCCATTTTTCATGGTTAAGGAACAGAAAATGACCCTAGTGGGATGAATCTGGAAAATAGGTTGCATGAAATAGCAACACAAACTTTGAATCGTTTATTCTGGTCATTGCGAAAATGGATTTGTGACGTTGCAATAAGATCTCATAATACTTGCCGTTGATAGTTTTACTTATTTTAAGTCAATGGAAATTATCCCACGCGAATCTTAAAAAACCGATGCCATAACCTTGCCTGCAGATGGAACGGTTTTAACTTTCTTTGGAGCCGTTTCTTCCTTTTGAGTAACATCTTTGCGGCACCAATCTTGCACACAGCTTTCTCATGTCCAAATTTTTAAATAAAATACGATGTAGCGCACCTTTTGAAATGGCTATAAGGTCTGCTAGCTCACGCTCTTTCAGTCGACGATCATTCAGTACCGCTTTGTGGAGTTTCTTCACTGTTTCTGGAATCGTCATCTCATTTAGTCGACCACCGCGATTATATAGCAGTTCAGCTTCCATATTGGTTGGGATGAGGCCTTTGAAATGAAAGTTTTCACCACATAACTATGACTAATTTTTTCTATTTCCAGAAATTCACCGAAAACGGTCGCTATTGATTGCTGCCAAACAAATACAATTTTTCAACAACTATCGCCATCTCCCTGTCACACTGGGTACTTCTGGGACCACCCAGGTATATTGATGTTAAGTGCTGAATATATTTTCTATATGTTCGAAGTTAAGATTATCTACTACCAAGTGAACGACGAAACAGCATCTGTAAACAGCATCTGTTCACACGTACCAGTTTCTTCTAAAATGTTTATATAGTGTCCGAAAATTACGATCAAGGTGTCTTTCGATTCGTATTGTCACGTAGAAAGTTTAAGGAGGAGTTCGACAAGACGCTAAAAAAATTACAAAAATTATATACAAATTACTGAAAAAAAAATTGGTTTAGTTTTTTTAATATTTCGAGGAATATTAAGAATTTTCGAATTTCAAAAACAGGTCCAAAAAAATCATCAAATTTTTTAAAACAAAGTTGCGATTTATATACAATTTTATAGAGCCCTGAAACTAGAGCCAAAAAAGTTATTCAAACATATTGAATATGAAAATTGAGAAATGAAAAAATTCATATAGTTTTAGAATACATCAATGAACAATAATTCGCGTTAAAGAAAAGTGTCCCATCAGGAAAGAAATGCCAAGAAAATTTTCTAGGGGGATCCGTAAAATCAAAACACATTCCGTTCTTTAGATATAGTCAGTCACAAACAAAGCCTCAGTTTTTTGCGTCAGAAAACAAAACACTGCATCAGTAAATGTGTTAATCTTCTAGATCAAGCCAAGTGAAGTAACTTGCTTTGGAATCTCAAATTTTTTTTATTGTTATATTTTGTTCAATTGTTCTATTTCAACTTGTATTTTATTTCACTATCATTTCATTTCAAGTTTTTTTTTAATATAATTGTTGTGTTCAGCTATTATTTTTAATTTTTCATTTGTAATGGTTCTGGTAGAAATTTCAAATCATTTTATATAATATTAGATAATGGAAGTGCGAACTAATGAAATTCATCATGAGAAATTGTCAATAACCTTTAAACAAACATGAGATTTCATCTTCGGGAGGGAGTGTTCCTGCGAAAGTTTAATTGAAATCGTTCGTTAATTTTCCTGCTTGAACCTGTATAAAAAAATAAGGACGTGTTATGTAAATAAAAAAATTGGTGGCCGTGCAACATCATTTCATCAGTTTATATGAAACGAAATTAAAGTTTTGACCAAATTTAAAAGTACACTAAATCAGACACATTTTTAATATTCAATTCAACGGTGCCTCAGCCTCGGTTATTGAATATGTACTCTGCACAGGTAGACAATTGACTGATGTATGGTATTCGTTTATGGAGTAACCTCACTTTACACATTAAGTGTTTCCCTTTAAAAAATAGGTGTATTTCTGGTGTTTCTAGAGATATAATATATATATCTGCGGTGTGAAAAATCCAAATGGAATAAATTCATTATTTAAGTTACGGTACATATTTCAACAAAATTCCGAGACGCGTCAAATTTAAATTATAATTTGACATACTTCAACGGAGAAATGCTATCCCCACCTTCAATCCTCGTCGAATGACAGGTACAACACCCAATTTTTCAAATATGAATCATAGGCTTGTGATATATTGTTTGGAAAGTCTCTTACATCTCTATTCAAAAATGTTATCGCTTTCAAGTTTATTGCAACAATTAAGATAAAATAAATTGAAATCATGTGTTTGCCAGAATTCGATAAAATACACTCGAAACTTATCGCAATATACTCAAAACTTATTTCATTTTGAGATATTGATAGTAAAAAAGTCAAAAAAAAACCATAGCAATGTGTTTTTTAGATGATGTGCTTCAAAAACTGAAAATAATTTTCGTGGTAACGATATTCTGAAACGCCTTGACAACTTGTTTTGTATGTCACAGCATTTGTTGTCAGTAGTTCGTTGACTTCAAATCTAACAAATGGTTAGAGTAACGGAAATGCATGAAATAATAGTTATACAAATGATTGGTGACGGAGATGAAACCCTACTACAACAGGAATTGGCTCGCTTATTTCATGAGAAATTTCATAATTTACCGCCCATATCTCAAAGAACGATGAGCAAAATATAGAAGCAGTTTTGCGAGCTTGGCCATGTTGGCCAGATGAAAAAAACATCTGTCAATGCAATGAGTGATGAACTCAAATTAGATGTGATGCTTGAGTTTGAGGAAAACCCACATACATCGAGCAGACAGGCATCCACTATATTCAATGTTAGCCATACATCGATAGTAAAATTAATGAAAGAAAATAAAATGGCCATGCTAATCGGCAAAATTGCTGCTATTAGTCAACGGAAAATCCTCACACGCAATACCCTCAAAAGGATAATATTTAGCCAGGGATTGTAGGAAACCATATCATTGGTCCCTTTTTCATTGAGGGCAACTTGAAAGTTTAGCAAATTTATATCCTGATTCAGAAAACCCTCAAGTTCCAATGAATACGATATGGTTTCAGCAGGATGGAGCACCACCACATTACCAGGTTACATTTCTCACTCGGTGGATAGGAAGGAAAAATCGATTGAATGGCCAGCGCGATCAGCTGATCGTTCATCACTAGATTTCTTTCTATGGGAATATGTAAAGAGCAATGTGTATAAAACTAAACCTTCAGATTTGAATGACTCAAAAGAATGACTAACGCTTGCGATTAGTTGCTCACGCCTGATGTGTTAAATAATGTTATTGTTATTGTCGTTAACATCCGTAGTTTTTTCCGTTTCTCATTTCATTACGTTTTGCATTTCATTTCAGCTTTTGAACGTATTTTATCAAATTTTGGTAACCACGTGATTTCAATTTGTTTTATCCTGATTGTTGTAATACATTTGAAAGCGATAACATTTTTGAATAGTGAACGCAGAGACCTTTCAAACGATATGTCACAAACATATACTTCCGTTTTAAAAAATTGGGGGTTGAAGGTAGAGGTGCATTTTTACGTTGGATAATGTCAAATTATAATTTGCATTGACGCGTTTCGAAATTTTTTTTTAAATATGTACAGTAACCGAAGTAATGAATTAGTTCCACTTGGCTTTTACAAACTGTATATATCGAGTGGTCCAACGAAAAGTATGCAACGTGCTTTTCTCCTTTTTTTGTAACTTAACGCAAAAATGCTCGGACAGGTCAATTTTGCTTTTGAGGGGGACACATTTTAGATGTATTTTTCTACTTGTGCCTTCAACCCCCTAGCGAGGGTGAGTAACCCTA
>WOGN01007223.1:0-11959 GCA_015342105.1 Leptinotarsa texana | reverse complement strand
GTTCTTTCTCCTTTGTATAATGTACTATGATTATTATCTCTTTTTGAAAGTATATAATTATAGAAACTAATAGTTTGAATAACAGCCAATAAATTGAGGACAATTTCCTGCAAAACACCTCAAACGTTATACTATGTAAATAAAATATTCAAGGTAATCTATAGTAGATCCCAAGACTTTGCTGAATTTGCCTAACGAAGCCGATTAGTTTGTATGATGAGTTGTCTTTCCGGTCAGATACTTAGAGTACGGCTTTGCCCAACTCTAAAAACCTAATTCGGTCCTCAGCGGGGCAGGCACAAAGTATGTACTCTTTTGTTTCATCATTTTCAAAACAGAGGCGACACACACTGTCTTCCGACAGTCCGAGTCTCTATATATAATGATTCAAATGACAGTGACATGTAGGAAGGCTTGTGAGACATCGTAATTCATCCCTACTGTAGTCCAACAACTGTTTGGTATCAAGCTTCGAAGGGTGAATAAACGCCTTGGAGTGAGCCAAACCTGAAAAATTCTGCCAGAAGTCCATAAATCTTTTCGCCATTCAGATGTTCAATCTTTGTTTGGCAAAGCCTAAAGCGACAAGTTTTGGTCCGATGAGGCTGCTTGCAGCACACTCCTTTGCAAGGGAATCAGCACCCTTATTGCCTTCCATGCCAGTATGGCCAGGAATCCAGACCAGAGAACTCTGTTAAGTCTTCTTAATAGACGTTGCTTGGTAGGAGCCTTCAAGGCCGCTTGACTGTCCAAGAATATTATCATTCATTGATTGAATAGCGTACTTTTTCGCTTGAAATACAGTCGTATATGTTCCTAGACAGGTTGATGTATCTGTCCTGGGTCATCAGAACCGGAAGGTGTTTTTGATCCATCTTTGAACTAACATATGTTTGCTCTTAATATTTTTTTCTCTCGTAGGATCCAGCCCTCTCTACTCGGGAACAGTACTTTATGAAGCAGTTCGTAGTTGACAGTTGGAGGCATAAAGTCAAAGCTCATTTCCAGAATGCTGTAACTTCCAGTGTCAACAAACAGTCTGTTTCACTCTGCATCAAATCGATTTGTGCAATTGGCAATGTGCACAAGTCTATATGAAGTCCATCTAGCTTCTCTTTTCAAACGAATGTGGAGAGGGAGTAGATATAGGAGGATCTCCATGGCCGCTGACGGTGTGATACTGATGGCACCACTAACGGCCAGACAAGCCTGTCCCTATAAGCCAGAGAGCTTCGCCTGGCCGTTTTTTGTAGAGCCTTTGGCCACCAGGCAATTGCACCTTAAGTGGTCATTGGTCTGACAATCATCACATAAATTCAATGGTGGACGTCTCGACCATTACAGAACCATCGCGCATGAGAACAATCTGTGAAGTTCCATTATGCTGAGTGATGTTGAAAATAGTATTTCAGTAGCTTTTGCCAGAATCAGTAAAGCAATAACTGCAGTGTATCATCCTGTCCGTCGGAGGTTTTGGATTGTCCCTAGTTATTTACCGAACCTCCAGAAAAAATTAATTAACAGGCGAGGCGGTTGAAACTTGTCTGAAGCAGCTCGACACGTCCACACTGTGGAATCAGTTTCAGTTCGTTTCGGCTTTATTTGATCGTGTCCGACCTGCTTCGGATTGGAATCGGCAAGCCGGTGAAGCGTGGGAAGTCAACACATTATTTTGGTTTTGTTAATCGGTTCAAGCCAAAAGATATCGATCAACAGATCTCCCCTTACGAAGACGCCATCCATGAATATTAAAAATAAATGAAGCTCATTGTATATGTTGAATACTTGTTGGTTATTTTTCATAGTTGGCTAATCATACAGACTTATCAGTTTCCAGTTCTTGTTGACCATAATAGAAATAGTTCACTACAATTGTCATCTTCATGCTTTTCTAAGATACGCTACATGTTTACAGTTACCGGCAGATCATTAAATTTCAATTTGAGTCAACTGCCAAATCTGTGTTGAACAGACAAACCAAGATAAAGAGAATAGCCGTTTTCCGAAACTTCAGTTTCAGAAGTGAATAAAAAGCAAGATCACCAAAAGGTATTTATGACGTACTGTTTGGAATTTTTGGTGTAGTAATGAATATTACTGGAGTTTTTTCCCATCACCAAATCGTTATTTTTACACCTCAACACGTGTTGCAATCATCAAGTGATCATCTTCAAGAAGAAGATAAAACTGGAAACTTCGCAAAACTAAAGCTATGCTATACAGTTATATCATACAGGTAAACCATGCAGGAATACCACCCATACAGTACACCACCCTAAATTAATTTTACAATTGGCCTTTCTATTATTTTACAACATGTACTTAGTATGTTTAACTGTTACAGCTATATATAAAACAATTTACAGCTATATAAAATTAATTTTACAATATTGCCTATCTGAATATATTTAAAATGTGTCTTTTGTAGTAATCAGTAAATCCAACAATATTATTTTAACAAGCTATGTAGTATGCTATTTGGTATTGGTCCCTTATCGTAATTCATATTAATATTATGTTTACTTATTTCTACACTCCCATAGGCATCTAGTTGCCTGTTGTTGTTAACTTGTCTAACTAATCTTAATGAACTGAAGTCTATGGAATGGTTTTATTACAAAATATGATGGACGACTGAAGTGTGCTATGTGTTCCTTATATCTCACTTTAATAGATCTTTTTGTGTGTCCATAATATTTTGCATCGCAGTCCTTACATTCAATTTCGTAAATTCCATACGTTTCCGATTTCTCGACTTTGTCTTTTGGACTTCCCAAAAGGCTCTGTAGTGTATGACTTGTTTTAAAAACCACCTTCTTACCAAGTTCCTTGAAAATCTTTCCAAAGTTCTTCGTATATTGGTGGTATGGAACTGAGATGTATTTATCTTGGTTTTTGTTTTTTCTGGAAGTCGATATTTCGTTCATTCTTAACCTAAACTTCTTCTTCCTTATTATGTCATCTACAATACCCCTCGGGAAACCGTCAGTGGCTGCTATTTCCTGTATTGTACGTTTTCGTGATCATTTTCAAGAGAAAGATAAAACTGAATATACTTACAACGTTATCCTTATTCATACCATTTGTTAAATTAAATGCATATGGACAGACAAAAAGACCAATACTTAATAGTATACAACATAGCTTGTTAAAATAATTTTTCAATTATTAGATTCACTTATTAGATTTAGTTTGATCTATCTCTTGAAGATGATCACTTGGTGATCGAAACACGTGTCGAAGTGTTAAAATAACGGTTTAGTTTTGGGAAAAAACTCCACTAATATTCATTACTACACCAAAGGTTCCAAATAGTGCATCACAAATGCTCTCAGATGATCCATGTTATCGAGAACTATAATAGAGATATAGGAGTCTGAGCAGAGTACAACAACTTGTGCGTCAAAATGTATGTGGCAATTAGGTAATCGTTACCATGTGTTATTCATATGGTAACGATTACCTAATAGTCCGAATAACTGTATAATTTTAAGCGCGACATTAGTAACACTTATCAAAACTTAGTTATATACATATTATTTATACAAAATTAAATCGAACTGGCCGTTGACTGAACAACCGAATTAACGTCTGGCAAATTAATTTGGCACCTATTTCTGTATGAATGAAATAATACTAAAATTACAGACGATTTATAAAATCGTATAACTTCGAGCTCATTTAACATTCACTGCTAATAGATATGGTAAACTATTCAGTTTTATTTTTCGATTCCTAATGGGATATAACAAGTGATTTGTTGATTCAATTTCATTTATATTTCAGTATAATAGTTTTAAATATAGTCTTTCTCTGAATTTATGAAAACTCGTGTTGATCCTCGTTGAAAATATAATTATCCCCATCACTGATCTCTACTTCCATCAAAACGTTCCATTCCTTCTGTCTCGTTCAGGATAAGCATTGAAGGAATTTGAAGAAAAGAGATAGAAAATAGGGAAGAGTAACGTGAATAGTATTGGGAGGGTTGAATTTGTACATAAACGATACCTATTCATTGACAATACGGGTTTGACTCTCTTTGTCTTTGCTAATTAAAGACGAAGTCCGATCAGTTCGGACAGAGTTACCAAAAATGTCGCTAGAATCTATTCAGAAAGTGAAAGACATAAAATTCAGAGTCCATTTTATTATAAACAAAATTTACTATTATAACTGATGACGCATTAGCAGATTTTTCAGAAGGTTATGAAATTTTGCCAAGAGGTTTACAACCATGATACATTAAATTGGTATTACCTTTTGTCAACATACCATCATAACGTTTAACATCGCCAGTCAGAATTCATTTTCAATCAAGTTTCAGTAAGAAAAATATTTAGTAGTATTTTTGACTTTTGAGACAATGTGTTTTTTTTTAATTTTGATGTGATTCTTTGAAAAACCATCAAAATAAATGCCAGTTGGGCAACTCATTCATTAATGAAAGTGTAACTATATGTTTTGAACATACCAATTCTAGCTCTTTCAGTAGATTTTCTATTGATCATCAAGTTTTTATTCAAACAATCGATTTCTTGGAGATATTTGTCGAAAATAAGAGTTAATTTTCTCTCTCCAGGGGAATGTTACATTATTATAATGAAAGAAACTTATGGAGTCACCCTTTCAGGAAACTGAAACAATATCTTCGAATTTGCGACTTTGTTAAGAAACAACAAATGAATATTATGATTATTGAATAATTAAAGTCTTTTTATATTCACTCAACTTATTGAGAGTTATCTCTTTCATGAGCACATTTTTGTTACCACACCTTTTTTTCATGTATGACCAAAATAGCGGTGACGCTATTTTGGTCATACATGAATATATATTATAAGTTCAGGAAATGAAAAATTAAGCAATTTCCAACCAAAAGAAGTCAACTTGGCTATTGTCATTGGTATAGTGTAGGAGTCTTTTGGGTATCTTTTAACACATCAAAACGGTAAGGCTAAAAAAACACCTGGGTCGTCTGACTGCAAAAATATGACTGAAATGAGTCGGATATAGATTTGTTGACTTGAAAAATCAGGACAAAATGTAGAATTTGGTCATCTTTACAGTACCGCTTCCTAGTTTTTTTTTCACTAGCTTTATTGTCTTTCGAGAAAATAAGAAAAAAGTTATTCTTATTACCTATGAAGAAAATTATGCGTTAAAGTCAGTAGTTTGCTGCCCTTCTTTTTAAGTTAACAATAAACAGAAAAGCATAAAAGCCTAAAAAAATGGTAGGTTGGAATCTGAGAGGCAGAAGTTTCAGTGGTCAAAAAACTATTTCCGAAGATCGTTATGCAACTTAAACTTTTCTGAATTTTATTATTATTTAGTATTATTCAACAACTTTTTTTTTCAGTCTCGCTTCCTTTATATTCATTTCTCATCACCTCTCGTGATTTTTCTTTCAACCATCCTCCGTTACGAACCAATTATAATTATATTCTCAAAATCCCTCAAAATTATAAAATATTCAAGATTCTACCAGAAACACTTTTTCTCACAACAAAAATGATGTCTCTCGTCGCATGTTCCGCCAACCAAGTTATCATCATCAGGAGATGAAGTTTCGACTTTTGAGGGTGGCCGTTTGCAAGAGGGTGATAGTTGACTAATGATAACTGATTATTTAACGGAGATCAATGTCGGACAATGTCGGCAGACCAATTTTTATTATTGCCATGATTTTATGTTCACAAATCGGTTACCGTTTGTTGATAACAAACCAATAAAATAATCAATATTAAAAATCGTCAATCATGGTGTTTAGGCTTTCACGGCCGGTGTCCAACGAATTGTCCAATGTTTCCAGGTAGATTATATGTATTCTATAGGTTTTTATACCTGACATTTCGTCTGCTACTGCGGCAGACATTATAAAAGACGATGCGGCAGCGGTCGAAGTGATCTGTTAAATAAAATCAGTTTTTTTGTCAATCAGCTGTTGCACCCCTACGAACGACAATCCTCAGAAGTCGAAACTTGTGCGAGCTAAGGATTAACGAAGCCTTGCCTTTCAACGTGATATTCCTACCCTTCTGCGAGGTGCAAATTAAAAATGGTTCTAGTACGTTTGTACTCATGTACTTTGTACTTATGTTGACTGCTCTTGTACCTAATTGATCTTCTTCAATAATTGGGTGAATATTTGTGTTGAGGAGTGCCGGTATCCATATCTAATTTATATTCAAGCTCCCTTGAATAATTTTTATGTTTATGTTTCTCTATGGCCTCCCTGAATAGCCTCCGATAGCGAGCGTTCGAAGGCAATGTCATCAATATCAGGTACAAAAACCTGCAAACCACCGCTAATCAACCCGGAAACATCGGACAATCTACTGAGAAATAATTTAAAGACTTTCAGTACAAAAGTGAAGGTTCGTTCAAATGAATGTTGAATTTTCTGAATTCTTCATCATAGGACAAAACTGTTGACAACTGCTGGCAACCTATTAGAGATTAGAGATCACAGGGATGACAAAAGAAGTTCTTTGAACCATTAAATGTGCTGGACTGTGGACGATGTCCATCGTGCGGGTTTCGAATATCGGCAAACCGCGCATCGCCACACTCGTTCCTTTCCCATTCTCGAATTTGGATTAAATAAACTCACAGTTGATTCGGAGTAGGAAGACCGTTTCAGATGAAAATTTAGCGCAAAGGAAGTTTGATCATTGAAATATTGTTATTCTCTTGGAGTTGTGAGAAACTGAAAGGGGGGCTATTTGAATAGAGGAGAAATCGACTTTGGAAGACATAATTATTTTTCAAAGAGATCAATAATTTTTGAACATTGAGAGCGAATTACCTGTTACAATAAGGTGGAGGTGTAAATTACCCTTCGAATTACTGGCCAATTTCGTCAAGTTCAGCTAAGTCAATGGAGAACTCGGTAAAATCTTACCTTCAAAGCATTTTACTATCAAAAAATATTACTGAAGAGAAATTCGGATTTCATCCAAATAGGGGAATCAATGATGCCCTCTTCTCATTGATGTCGAAAATGTATGACGACATAAATAAGGGAGCGTGTGTTTCTTCAGTATTCTTTGACTTTTCAAAGGCCTTTGATTGTGTGAATTGCGAAGTACTGCTGCAAGAGCTCGAATTCTGTGTTGTAAAAAACGTGAGTTTGAAATGGCTGAAGTCATGTTTGGAACATCGTTAACGAATAGTTTGACATGGTATTGAATCTAGCGTAGGAAAAATGAAGTAGGGAATGTCACAGGGCTCAGTTCGTAGTCCATTTCGTTTCTTATTGTATATCAATGACATCACCAAACTAAACATCTGGGCCAGTATCGCCCTTTTTATGGATGATACTACTGTGCTATGGTATGGTGAAACTTCACAGCAACTCTTGGATACGATAAAAAGGGATATTTATGCAATAAAGCGATGTTGTGACTCCTATTCTCCAGATTTGAACTTGAATAAAACCAGAATGATCACATTTCGCTGCTTCCTTCCTGATATATCTATGTCAAATGACCAGGTAAATAAAAAATCATAAACTGAATTACTTGGTCTCTAAATTGATAACGAACTAAAATTCGAAAGTCATATCGATTCTTCGTGTAAAAATCACCATAACACGAGAAGAAGATCGCTCTACACACTCCTCATACTGTCCAATGCTTTGATGGAAAATTCAGATATTTATAATGGGGTCAAAATATTACATTATATTTCCAAAACAATAAAAGACATTTCTTGCAACATACGAATCAGAAAATCGACAAAAAAAGTACTGCTTCAAATCTCACCGTCTGTTCTCAGTGAATATTTGGCCTCTAGATAACTGATATTTTAGTACTAGATATTATTTTAACAAAACCGAGGACTAATCTACATTGTACTAGGTTTATTGATGAAAACAGTGTTCTTCAGATAATAAAGCACATATTCATCTTTTAATTGATTGTGTACGCAATTTTTCGAAAAACTTTGGCATTTTTCACCAGTAATCAATTTTGCTGTTATAATAACGATGCGATTTGGGGCTTGTGGGCCGTCTGACATGTGCATTTCTTCCAAATATTTTGAAAATACAGATGCCTTGAAGGATCATTGCGTTCTATTTCCATGACAACTACAACACCTAGTCAGGAAATTTTGTTTTCTGTACAGGAAATGAATGTTTATAACATTTCTTGAACAAAATTTTGATTGTCCATGAGTTGCTTGCCAATTCTTTTCAAGTAACTTACATTCATATAAAACATGACAAGCTAGCTCTACCGTTAACTGCAATGGTCGTAGTCTCCATAATTCAACCTCATTTTGTTTAGGTATTTTCTGAAAAAAAAACCAATGTTGGAGCAGGCTCACAGTTCCCTCTATAAATGATTTTCTTATGAGTGCCCAGGTATACAATATTTCTGAACCCACAAATCAAATCAAAATTTCCTATGAACATCGCAAAATGGAGTAGCACAGGAATTATTTCTCTTTCCCAAATTCCAAAAAAACCACCATGAATATATCTGATTCAGTTTCAAGAAATTTAACTTCAGATTTCTCAGTCCGTTGGTCCAATGATGGGAAGAATCATTGCATCCGTGATTATTGGAAAGGAAACAGCGGTGGCGATCGTATCATCAACAGCTACAACACAATTAGATCAGTGATACGTTCCTCAGTCAAAACCCTTAGTAAGGGGTTGAAAAAATATTGACATCAGCTGTTTCATGAACAGTGTAATTCAATGTTTATCCAATACGAAATGGTTACTGGAATATTTGAAAAAGGATGAGTCCATGAAAGATATCAATACTAATATTTCTAGTACGGAGGGTGCTTTAATCAAAGCTTTTGCAGAAGTTATCAAGAAATTGTGGTCAGGAGTTTCATCTGATAGAGCAGTGGACACAGTCTCCTTAAAAAGTCAGATTCAGAGATTTGCCCCTCGATTCATGGGTCTTGCTCATCAAGACGCCCAGGAGTTCCTTCGTTATCTTTTGGAAGGTTTACATGATGAAGTTAATATAATTATTGAAAAACCTGAACCGACTTTAACGGAGATTAAGAAAAAATTGAGTGACAGCGGAAAAGCACAAGACTCATAGCTGATTTACTTGAATACGTATAACTTTAAGATTGTAGATAATTTCGTTGGTCAATTGAAGTCCACGATGAAGTGCACACATTGTGGACACTCCTTTCTGGGATTTGTCACTCCTCATATCGACACTCCTTTCTGGGATTTATCACTCCTTATATCACAAAGAACTGGCCAATTGAGTTTATCACAGTGCTTGAATTTCTTCACAAGAGAGAAAAAATTATGAATTTCTTCACAAGATGGATATGAAAAACCGACGTGATCAAGTTGCAAGGAAAGAAGAAAATGCACAAAGTCTCGATCCATTAATTTCCCCTATTTCAGTCATTCATTTCAAAAGATTTTCTCTAACAAAAATATTTAGAGGCAAATTAAATATTGCCATCAAATTTCCTCTAGATGGATTAGACATGTACAATTATGCAGCAAATAATGTGACTCCTTGTCGCTATAATCTAGATGCACTTTCATATCACAGTGGGTCTACCTATAGCGGACATTATACAGCATTCTGCAGACATCCTTACACTGGCACAAATACAATGATCCAAAAGTGTCACCAATTTCACCAAAATCGCATACATCCTCTTTTTTGAAAAGGAGGAACCAATTTCCCTTTCAGCGTTTTGTAAAGTTATTTTTGAATTGTTCATTTTAATTTGATGATAAATTTTTATTATAAAAATGACATTTATATTTCCAAATGAAAACTATTTTCGATATTATTGATTAGTGACCTACTTTCTAATTCGATTTTCTACCAAAAATTCTGGTACCTTATCAGCTAGTTCAGGTGTCTGTATAAATTGACTGACGCTTTCTTTCGCGTCAACAAAATCTTTGACTTTTTTTCCCAGTAAGGTTGGTCTGAATAGGTGTCCAGAAAGTCAGGTTTTACTTGACTTTACTGTGATCTCGTCATGCTCACCGGCTGCAAAGGTGCCTGTATACAATTATTAATGAGCCTGGAATTTATATCGAGGTGGCTACATCAAATATATCTGAAGTTGAAATTGGAACAGCTATATAATCACAACTCAATATATTTCAACGTATATGAACCACTTGTGTGCAACAAGGCATGACGGAGAAGAATGAGCAAGAGATGTGGTGTATACTAGAAGACCTATATCAATCAAATCAAATTGAAGGCAGTCAGAGGACTTTGGCACTAAAGGACTCATGGGAGGGCGTTAGAGTCGGTGGGTTTTTGAAGGGGGAGGTAGTAACGCGAGCTGTATCTCTGGATAACAATGTGGGGTGGGGAAACATCGGTGATATAAGTGGTAGTGCTGAAGGAGGAAAGCCAAAAGAAAACCCAAATAAACATCTATGACCCGATTTATATCACATCGACGGAGATCGCAGTGGTCAACAGAGGGACGAAAGGAAGTCTTCTCATCTCCAATTCATCGTTCCACATAATAAATATACAATGGAACATCATTATTATTTTTATAAAATAAAAACTAGACAGGAATGTCTCTCCATCTCGCCCTTGATCATGTTTTTTCCTTTCATTTCACACCTTCAACTTCATTATGGGATAGGTCACACACAACGAGATGTTTGAACACGTCATTGAACAATACGCCCATTCACCACCCTTTCAACTCATCAAGGTGTACCCTATCAGTTATTAGTTTCATATTAATGACTTGTATGGTGATGACGGGAATCTATTTCCATTAATATGTACCTAAATAAAAAGCCATTAGGGCTATCAAGGTGTGGTGAGAGATTAATTGCATATGACACAAAATTACAATGATCATTTGTCAGGTACCACAAATCGAATTCAGTTGTTTCATGACTGACCAATTAGTTTTGCTTCCGATGCATGTTCTAGGAATTAATTATATGGATATACTGGGATTCCCGAGCGGTCATTTATGTATTTCATTGAGAAGGTAATATTTATTTGGAAATTGTTTCAGTTTTCAAATAGATTTCAAGAATGTCAAGTGAGAATTAAAATCGTTTCTGAAGAGCTTAAGGTGTTTTCTTATCACTTGACTCAAGCAGTGTATTTTTGAAAATAGGTATGTTTTTATTTCTGAAAAAGTTCTATCAATCGACTGGCGACTTCTAGACGATATTTCTTGGATGGTGGCATGATATTGATGACTCAGGAAAAGTAATAATATCAGACATTCACACAGCAAACGTTTTTTGTCAGTTTTTTTCGATGAAGAGACAATTCTGCGTTCAACTAGCGTTGAACTTCATAATATTGATGAATCCCTATTCTGAGACCCTAGCGAGGCCTTCGTTGATATGGTTCACTTGAATACTCCGCTCAGTCTCCTCAACAGTTGAGGTTGAGTTGATAATGGCGTAGTTCTGGATGAATAAAATTGTATCTTATCTTTGAATAAGATAAGATGAAGAAATGCTAAACAAAACTGTATCGATACTGGTGGTGATTCATCGATAGAAGTATGTGATGCTTCATATTTTCGAATGCTTGAGATAAATCTACTGATAATATCTTCCAAAGACTCTCCCTTTCTCTCGTTGAGAGATCACGAATAGCAGCCCAAACTATACTTTTGTTGTCTATATATCACTAACAGAGTTTCACATTCACCTTAGGTGTCCGGAAGGATTTTTGAAGTGATATCTTCAAATGGGAGCGTGAATCACTTTATTACCTAACGCGTAACGACGCCAGTTTGTCTGGCTTCTTCTTCTCTCACGCATATATCAGCGGAAGGCAGGTTACTTCTCTCTCGACCGACGGACGATCAGTGTTTAGTTTGCTCAAGACATGTATTGTTGACAGTATTATAACAATATAACACAACACAAAAAAAAATATTTTTTGAATGTTTCCTACACTAAATTAGTCAATTTCCACTAATTTTGGGGTGATAAAAACGAAAATAACAATGA
>WOGN01007222.1:0-11960 GCA_015342105.1 Leptinotarsa texana | reverse complement strand
TGCAAATAATAGAGATAGGCCTTTCTTGAAAATGGGACAAACTTTTGATGATTTCCAGATCCTTAGTATTGTAGCCGATCTTGAGCAGATATTAATTAGTATAGATAGAGGACGAGCAAGCACAAGTGCACAATCTTTTAGGATGAAAGCTGGAATGTCATCTGGACCAGTGCTCATTTTAGGCCTCGGATACTTCGTTTTCACTGAAGCTTGATATATCAAGAAAGTGATTATTATCAATATTAGAGTTTGGTTGAAAAGGGGAAGAAGCGGTATACGATTGTTTGAAAAGATTGGCAAAACCGTTTACGATTTTAGAGGGCCCCTGCAGCAATTGACCTTCAAAATTCAGTACTTGTGAATTTTTGGAGCTACCTCGTTTATTATTTATAAATGACAAAAAATTGTTGGGACTAATATGTATTTCTTTCTCAGTTTCACCCAAGAATTTTGTATGTGCCACATCAACATCAAATAAAATGGCGTTGAAATCCAATTGAAAGAACATTTTTTCACTGGTGACTTTTTTAAACTTCATTTTTATAAAAATTTGTAAACAGCTGATCAACGGAAATACAGATTTTAAACAGATACAGATTTTAAACATACTGTTGGCTGGAATTACGACAGAGATATAGGAATGGGCCCATTGAGGCTGAGCCTTTGGGGAGAAGCTCTTACTGTGCAACCTCTGCTGCAGGCAACCAGTGATGCAATTGAACCCAGGTATGTGTTTGATAAACCCTACAAAATACAAAATTAAACAGAACACAGAGTCAAATGCTATACGCGTATATACAGACGGCTCAAAAACCAAAGAACACTCAGGATGTGGAGTGAACTCCAGATTTCTAAGCCTGAGTATCAAGTGGGGATAGGAAAAAATACCAGCGTGGTCCAAACAGAACTGGCTGGTATCTCAATCGACACAAAAGGAATAACTAGGAAAGAAGGAGTTTCTGACAAAAACATAATAATCTGCACTGATAGCAGACAAGCCCTATTAGCCTTGAACAGACAACGTGTTACCTCAGGACTAGTACTACTAGTACTAGAGTTTCCACGAAGATTTAGTCAAAGCCACGGTAGACAACAACATTATCCTGAGGTGGGTTGAAGTGCACGTCAGGTGTAAAGGTAGCCAAGGTAACGGCTGTACTGAGAATTTTAGGATACTGTGGCACCTACAGCCTAATGACTTCGACAATTGTAGAACTAGCCGAATGTCACACCCATGCTCAATTCCTAAAGAAATGGGATGGAATCAAATGGTGTACTCTTAGCAAGAAAACCCCGGGCGACCCTGGGAAGCTGGCGCCGAAGAAATATCTGGTGACGACTAGGAAAAATCTACGCTCAACAGTAGGATTTCTGACTGGCCATTGTCAACTAAGGTAACACCTTCATAAAATGATGCTAATGTTCACACCTCTATGCAGGATGTGTGAACAGAAAAATGATACTGTTAGACATGTCCTATGCGAGTGTACGGAGTTATCATCAATAAGAGAGTGAGTGTTTGGTGTGTCTTGGCCTACACCTGCCGATATAAAGAAGATGTTTTCCAGTGACCTGTCCACCTTCCTGGAAAAGACAGGATGGACGGTGACCTAAGAGGACACATGTGGCTTGAGTCCTGAGTCACCCTCCTTACTCCACACATACAGATACAGTAAGCACTGTCAAGTCACAAATAGTATCATTCAAAGCTGATAAGAAAATGCAATCGATGTCTCCACGCTTTACTGCAGCAAAAATTTTAGGTTATATTGTCGAACTCAATTCATATCATACCCCGTGGCAGTGATAGCGACATTCTGGAGGGTGTTTGAACTGTTTTAGTGCTGAAAGTTAAACACTTTTTCAAGCTTTCTCCCATATGAGACGATTCTCCTCATCTCTACCATCCAAATTCATATTCCACTTTATTTGCGGAATACCTCCTCGTATATTCGGAGTCTTTATCCAGCTTCCAACTTTTACCCCTAATCACATCCGTGACGCAGTCACTTCAAAACCAACACGCACCGTTGCTACGTACGTGAATTGGTCTGTTTCCTAGGCAACGAAACTTGGGGGACACAATTACGTCATTTCCAAGGGTCGGACCCGGTTCTTGTGGATCCATACGGCGTCGGAGCTTTTTATAGTTTTGGGAACTGGGTTACGAGAGGATTCGGCTCGTTTGGAATATAAATGGATATGTTCATTTCCGAAGTTTTCCAAAAAACATATAGTTTTTTCGTGTACGTTTTTAATTACTGAATTGAAAAGATTTTGGGAATGCGACTTTCTTAATAGTATGAATACATATTCGTTCTCATCAACTAGTAATATTAGTGAACTCTAAAGCTCTGTTTTATCAGCGGCGCATTTGTCGCGTCGCGAGCAATGTGTTAAGACTTTTTCACACGAGGAGCTTCATATCTCTCGAACCTATATGGAAGCGTTTATCACTTCTACCTACCGGCCATTGACACCGGGATCATTTTTAGTTCCTGCCTCCTTGGATCGCAAGTGGCTGTTGCCATATACCTTTTCTACCGTCGACACGAACATCGACGTCAGAAACGGAAACGATGAAGAATGGAACGGATACAGTTGCATAATCTACGTTGAGCACCTTGTAGACTTCCACACAACTTTTTACGACTTCATTTTGGTCCTTATAAATGTCGAGACTTTTATCCCAAAGAGCACTAATTAATGTTGTTACCCCCTACGACAGGAATGCAGTGTGAAGATTCCTGCACTGACGCCTGTCGGATATAATCCAACGCCCTTCGTGGTATCAGCCAGGGAAGTAGTTGTTTTCTGATAGGCGTCAGTCCATTCAACCTACTGTGTAGGCATATTCGAGACTGGTTTAAACGTTTAAAGTTCATTTCTTCAGATTTGAACTCCTGCGTGGGAGACTTTCTGATTTTTTACACATATCTTCCGTATAATTGGTAGAATCCTATTCTCACGTGGACATCCGGTCCACCTCGGCTTTTAACCGACGTGAATGGTGGTATATGTGAGTAAATCTACTTTAGCACTCCCACGTGGACATACGGTTCACCCTGGCATCCAACTGGCAAGAATGAGAGTAATATTCCTCCTTAAAAACACTTACAAGACTTTCTCAAAATTATTTTTATGGTGGCACGTTCTATGATGACGAAAAATCACAACACAAACTGAGTTTAATCTCCAACAATAGCGTCCGCGTACCTTATTTGTAGACGGTCGTTATCGGCTCGTCAGTCCACCACCATATCAGCAACGAAACTCCCGGTGTGAGCTTTTCAAGATGTAGATGACTTATAATGTGACATGCTTTATAATGTCACTAAAAAAGTTATGTTAGTGTTATTTTAAATGGAAGTAGGTATTTTTTCATTTTATTACTCGTTCAAACTTCGAAAAATGAATGTTATGGTTTGTTTCTGAATTTTATTAATTTGTCCACTTACCTCAAAGTTGAAGCCAGTTTTTCTGCAGCTGTAATAGTTAATTGGACTCTGTTACAGGAAGTAATTCTCAATTTCTCTTCTACAAGGTTCATAACGTATGCGAACCTTTGTCTAGACTAGAAGTTTGAAAAACCCCTCGTTTTCTCGATTTTCATGGAAGCCACTTTTTCCTGTCTGTATTTCCAGAAAGTATGGTTCTCCCCTGATAATTTTTTATTTGTTCAAAAATAATCGTTGCAAAGGAGACACACAACGGACAGCGGATAATGTCTGCTATCCATCAGTGTGTCAACTAAACAGAGAAATACGCTTTGCTTAGAAAACGCTACGTCCTGGGGCGCTATTGGGACGACCCCGGTTTCTGCTATGCAAAAATACATCGCTTGGAAATCATACCTTAAACTCCTGAAAAACTTAAAACAATACGGAATGAGAGGTGTTTGTCTGGAACTTTTTTGGAGCTACTTAAGAAACAGGATGCAGTAAATATAAAAGAATATAAGAGTAATAAATAACAAAGTTGGTGTTCCCCAAGGCACCGTTTTATGACCTGTACTTTATTCATTTAACTGACTGACTAAATATAAATCCTATTGTTCATGTTTATTCACATGCAGATAACACTATAAAATATTTCATTGTAACTTTTAGACAAACATTTTACAAAATAAGTACCATTTATATAAAAAAAAACATTTTGCAAGCAAGGCCAATAAATGCCTTCAAATTGCCAAGTGTACTCTACATTAAATGTAACAACACTCCATATGTATTGGTTGTGAAATTTACAATATAATTCCACGAGAAAGTTGAGATCAACAGAATTTTAAAAAAAATCACCCAATTGGATATTAGATAATACTGAAAAAATTTAAAAGATGCTCACACTGAAATAATTCAGTTCAACAAATAGTTCATTCCTCTCTCATTCATAATAAAACACTATTGTTAATACATTTCTTCTTTTGAATTTTTTCTTTGTTCTCAATGAACAAAATCTATTGACAGTTAACATAATTTTCATTTCTCAACCAACCCAGTCAAACACAAGTGTTTACATTTAATTGACTATGTCAAAATATTATGTATAAATTTTTTTTTTAATTTATTCATATTCATTTGGTATTGTGCATTCGTTAATGAATTTGAATTAATCACTATTTTTTTCAAACTGGACTCATTACTTTGTTTTTTTGATTTCTTATCAGTAGTATTTTGAGGACGTGAATAAAAATTTACTTGTGGGTTTTGTGGCATATTTTGTAGCTTGAGATTTCGAAAGTATGTGTCGTATGCTTCACAAAGAACAATATATAATAGCTTTCTAAGGCATGACTATACTGACTAAATTCTATCTTATTAGTGCTTTACATAATGCTATGATATCATATGACCTATTACCTTCTTAATGACTGGGAGTTCATCTGGTACGTATAAACTATTCAAAAATGTGAACATCATGAAAAAAATTAACGTACTCTTGTGTCTTACTTTGTTTCATTATCTGAAATATTTCTTGCTCATTTCGTAATTAAAATAACTCATTCTCTAATTGCTCACCCATTCATTTCTAAAATTCACACATAAATTATATTCAACTCATATTTTGGGCATGCCATGGTAGTGATTATATCCCCAATGAAAATCATACAGCCCAATTAGAAGCCCTAATGATTCATCTAATGTCTTTAACGACCAACAGCTTACCTAAATCAGAAATGTAGTTGAGTGCAGATGGAAAATTATAGCGTTGTGGGCCATTGTGAAGTGTCTTCTAATTAATATTTTATTACTTTCTACTAATTTTTTCTGCTTTCGTTCACTTGTAGTGCTAGTATCAGTTCTAGTGTAGTGCTCGTTCTAATACGTTGGTCAGTGGTTTGAATTGTATAAGATTTCATCTTCTTGCTTTTAACAGAATAAAATTAACGTTTGAAAATAATTTTAATTTGTGTCAGTTTCAGGCAACCCTCAATAATAATCGTCAACAGGGCGTAATGTTTTCTGAGTAGTCAGGTTTGACATCTGCCACATTTTGAAGGATATAGAAATTGAACAAATAGTTTCAAAAATGCCGCCATGGACCAAAAAACCGCCATTATTGAACACATGCCTGAGCAACTTCAATAAACGTGATACGCCTAACATAGTCTTCATACAAAGATTGAGATAACCAGCAATTTGACAAAATCCTTTATACTGACGGATTCAAAGAAGTTGAGGGTACCGGATGTGCTTTACTACACTCGATACAATAATAGCAACATACAAACTTTCCAATTTCTGTAATAACAGTAAACTTGCCACATGCACAGACTCCCTTTCATCAGTATACTTCATCAATCCATCATCCTTTGGTTCAAGATATCCTCAACACATGCCACCACCTTCGTATCAGAGGTGTCTATGTGAATATCGTCTGGATCCCTTCTCATGTAGGAATTGCAGGCAACGAACATGCATATCAAGCAGGGAAACAAGCTTGTTCCTTCGACTTGCCAGTGCAACAAGTCCAACTCTCGATTCACCCATGTTTACCTGATGTCTTCACAAAATCCCCCTACTTGTGAATTCTGTGATAATGCAAGATTCACACAGTGTCGTGATACAGTTTCTCAAGGACTCAAGGACCTCAAGGACACGTTAATATTAACAAAAAAAAAAGTTGCAACCTTTTTTTACTAACCCAAAACATCCCCTTTCGTGATGGTTATTTACGCTATACAAAAAACCTACCTGCATTTGTTTGAAGGTGATTGACAATGATTCATGATGAATTTCACTAGTTCGGACTTCTATTGTTTAATGTACAAAATAATTTGAAATCCCTGAAACAACTAAAAAAAGAAGAATTAAAAATGAATAGCTGAAAAAAACAGTTATATTAAGCAAAATTAACCTGAAATAAAATACAAGTAAAAATAGAACGATCGAACAAAAAATAAAAAAATAAAAATGAAAATAAAAATAAAAAGTTAAGACACTCCAGGCCACGTTAGTTCATGATGTTTCGATTGTTAGTATCTACAATCGTCTTCGGGTGATGACTGGACTGATCCCTACATGAGATGACTATTTATGGGTCGTTCCATTTTTTCCGCTTCACTGGTTCAGTGGAAGACGCCCGATTGACGGGAGTTGTTGGACAGCATGTATGCGGCTTCCTTGAATTTTATCCTCAACCAATGTTCCTCTCTCTGTTTGACTCGGGCTTCGGTCCATTCGATGTTGTGTTGATGGGTCCAAACATGGTCTGCTATTCCTGATTTGCTGGTTTCCCCTCGCTGTGTGTGTGTCTTGTGTTCGGCAATGCGAACATTTAATGGCCTCTTAGTTTCACCAATATAGGATTTTATTTTACATTGATGAAACTAAGAGGCCATTGAATGTTCGCATTGCCGACCACAAGAAATACACATAGCGAGGGGAAACCCGCAAATAGGCCATGTTTGGACCCATCAACACAACATCGAGTGATCCGAAGCTAGAAGCTACACAAAGAGGAACATTGGTTTAGGAGAAAATTCAAGTAAGCCGCATTCATGCTGTCCAACAACGTATTTAGCCAAGCTAGCGTAGAGATATGCAACTTATGGAAACCCATTATCGAGCGAAAAATTGCCATTTCCTTTCTCAACTGTACGTAAAATGAACGCAAGACGCGATGTGATACAGGAGGATTACCAAAACCTTTAGATGTTCATCTAATTAAATCACTTAAAAAAACAATATACGACTATTACAAAAGCAATGAGATTCCTACAACTGAAATCATCAGGAAGAAATTGAATACTTTCGGCCATAACGTGAGCTGCTGTGCCAAACTCTTTAGAATTGTCTAAAGAAACTAGGATTTAGATTTGAAATGAATAACTAAATATAGACAAGAACAATGGCAAATTTTGTATTTGGACGAAACTTGGTATGACACTCACGACACAGTTACGAAAGGGTGGACTGATGAACTTGGGGACTGCAATATTGACTGTCATAAGAACATGGAAGTTGATATTTTCGAGGAATGGTTTGAAAACACATTGATCCCAAATTTGGATGGATAATAGTTTTTAACAACGCTTTCTATCGTTCGCGACAGCTCATCACAGTACCGAATGAAAATTTGGGGAAAAATGAAAGTTTTTCAATGGATAACAATTTGTATTTTGAAGATTACTATACTAAAAACCAGCTACTTGAAGTTTCACAGAAAAAACCATTTGAAAAAGTGTTCGCCCCTGAGTGTATTGCTGAAAACTATGGACACACCATACTGAGACTTCCCTCCAATTTTTTGTGTTTTTATTTCTATCGAGTTGATTTGGGGAAAATTGAATCAGAGCATCAGGCGTAAGAATAATATTCCAAATTTGATAAGAAGTTGATAGAGCTAATTACATACGAAGTGTCTGATATTACCAAAAAAAACTAAGTATATTATTAAAGGTTGGCTGTTGGAAAGTAGGTTGTCGTTTACTTGAAGTATACCAAATGAATATTCTGGAGAGAATTCCATTTGTTTCAGTGAACTGTTGAAGTAGAAGTTTTTGAAGTACCAATTTTCGATATTAGAACTTTTTTAGGAGTGTTCCAGAAAGTAGGTGATCTGAATGGTTGGCAAAACCTTTCACTTTGAAAGCTGAATTTGTCTTTGAGTATACTATCAACACAACTGAAAAAAATGTCCCTGGTGTTACTGTCATTCAGTCTTTTCGAAATGGTCATTTGGAAAACCTTGATACCTGGAATACACTCTCCGAGCATTGCTGTCTGTTTCAATCAACAAACTACGTATAAAAATAGCAGAGTAATTTGTAATGAATCTCTCTTTCAAATCATTCACTTGTGTGCTTGTTTTCGAATCAACTTCATGAAGTCAATAAATCTTTTTGTGAAGCATTCAACCATCAACTTCTACGCACTGATAAAAAACTACTTGGAAAGTGGGTATTTGATTACGAAACGGTTGGCTGGCATGAGAGACAAAGTCAGTTTCGAATGATTTGTGTCGGTTCTATTGTCTAGTGTGTTCTTGAAATATTTTTTTTTTCAACAAAGATTGTGATGAATAACAACTCTTTCGCTTTTATTCATGGTGATCATTGGTACAGTCAACGGAAGTGAGAAACATATTTCAGTTTGTAAATATTTTATGTCGCTTCTTGTCATTATTTTGTTGTTTAATTGCTAACCAAACGTCATATAGTTACAATACTAAAAGATCTATAAAGCAGATGTAAACGTCAGAAGTCATCATTTTTACTCAGTCAGTATGTCTGGATGGAAAATGTTCTAGTGCTTTGCCTGTTGATTATGGAGTACCTCAGGGCTCTATCCTTGGCTCAATTCGGTACTCTCTATATATATCTGACTTTTATAAAATAATTGATCATTGCACAGTTCATCATTATGCAGATGACACTCAGTTATATTATCTATTTCCCCCACTGGCAGGTGGCAGTGGAAAAAATTAACAGCGATTTACAAAAGTTACTGGATCTATCTATAGCCCATAACCTGAAATTGAATTCTGAAAAATCTCAGGTTATACTTTTTGGCCCGAAACACAAAAGACGGGAAATTGAAGGGAGAATTGAAATCCAACTTGAACAAGACTTACTACAAACAATTACAGAAAGCAAGAACTTGGGGTTTATGGCTAGATGATGATCTGAGATTGCACAAACATATAAATTCACTTTGTCGTAACTCATACAGTATATTACGTCAACTCTATCAAAGTGGAGAGATTATGACTCCCGAATTGAAGCTAAAACTATGCGGAACCCTCATATTGTATAGATTATCATATTGCGATATAATCTACGGGCCTGCTTTGATGCAAAATGATGTAAATCGCTTACAAAAAATACAAAACTGCGTCTTTCTTTCAACGATTGCTAAAACCTGGCAGCTCCACCTACTCGTCAATATACATAAATTCCTCATTTACAAAAATCCAAATTATATTAATGAAAGATATGAAACTTTCAAATCACAGAATAATTCAAGGACACGAAACCGTGACACTTTTATTATTACAAAACATTCGACAGCCTGCTCTTCTCGTAGTTTTATTTACAACTCTATCAACCAATATAATGCTTTGCCCAGTGAATTCAGGCATTACCCCATATATAATTTCAAGAAAAAGTTGAAAACATATCTGAAGTCTTCTGGATCGATGATATATTCATGTTATGCCTTGCTCATATGGTTTTCCCTTTGTCTCATCTTTGTGTTTGTTTTGCTATATTTTACCTTATTTAAGCTAAATAGAATTTTAATATTCACTTTGGATTTATAACCTTTGTTTTTTCTTAGTCCCACAAAGATTCATGAACTAATCACTTACCAATGTACACTAGGTAATTATTTTTATATTTCTATATAAAACATGCTTTACCCCAGGTTAAGTTGTAAAACAGCCTCGGCTGAACTTTGCCTTTTCATTGATTTTTGAATTTACTTTTTCTTTATAAACAATGTATGTCAATGAATAAAGCCCATTTATTATTATTATTATTATTCTGGCCTGAAAAGCAATGAAGCTGTTGACTCCCTTGCAAGGAGGTGCTGCAAGGAGCTTCATCGGACCAGAACCTGTTATTGGCATCGATTTAGGCTTTGCCAAACATTGAACACCTGGATGGCAAGAAGATTTATTGACTTCCGGCAGAATCTTTCAGGTTTGGCTCACTCCAGGGCGTTTATTCACCCTTCGAAGCTTGATACCAAACAGTTTTTGGGCTAAAGTAGGGATGTCTAACAGGCCTCCTCAGAGGTCACTGTCATTTGAAGACTGTTGGAAGACAGTGTGTGTCGTCTTTGTTTGGAAAATGATGAAACACCAGAGCACATACGTCGTCCCTGCTCAGCTGACCTGAAATATAACTCAACATACAAACTAATCGTTAAGAAGCTGAGTTTATTTGGTCTTGTGTGAATAGGTGTGACCCACTCACTTTGGACCTAATCTATCCTAACCCTCAATGATTGGACTAAATATGCTCTCACCACCACTATAGACACAAACACTATCGCTGTTTGGGATATACTATAACCAAAGTTTGTTTCATCTTGTACGGTGGAAGAAGATTATGTATTTCTACCTCATAACGAAGCATCGTGTTACATCGACAAATCAGTGATTATGAAAAGATGACTTCATGATAATAATCTTCAATAAGAGCTTCGCGGAGTCCGCTTCCTTCAAAGCCGCATTATTCATACATACGCTTATTACATATTATCTTCTAATAACGAACAGAAAATACTGATGAGATAATTATTGTTCAATTAAATAGTCATTACACGTAATGCTAGCCTTCCTGTATTTGACGTACCAAGACAAATTCGATTTTAATAAGATGCCCCCGACCATCATAAATATTTATATGAATCTCGATTGAAGCGGCCCGATAAAGAAATGAAAAGTTTGAATATAATTGGTTATTGATTGTCGATTTGAGGCTAATCGAATACAATTATGATTTTCAGTGAAGATGGTTGCTGAAGCAGAAACTAGGAGCGGTGTCGCGTTACAGTGATGAATTATAATAACTTCATTAATAGTAGATTAACGGAACGTTTATGATTTGATTCGATAGAATCACCAAACGAACTTAGGCTGAAGAAAGTTAAAAATATTTTATCATTTTTTGAAACGATATATTAATCTTCATTTCATGTTCATAAATCCTGATACAGTTTGAATACATTTGTTTATAAAGAAACGTTGTTCAGTATTTATGATGTGGGTTTTTTGTACAGAATACCACCACAATAATCATGTGTCTTGTCAAATCCTAACACTGTAGTTATTCACTCTCCCCAATGAATTACTTCCAATTTTTAGTTCACCAGAACAAAAATACTGTCTTTCGACGCGCATTTGTTTTTATATGAATCTAGACTAGTCTTTCTCAGAGTGGGCGATAACGACCCCTTGTGGACGCCTATAGGGGGCAGTAAAGGGCACAGCGAAGATTGAGGGGCGTTGAGGCGGATTAGGGAGGCGATGGCTAATTTGAAAATGTTTTTTGCTTTCAACACAAACTTTACCTCTCCTTTACTGTACAATAGATGGCGGTGAACAATGCGAAGCGAGAAGTTTCTAGTCTTCATTCTCGAAAGTACTAGGCCCGCCCACTGTCTCATATTAAATCAAGTGAATTCAGTTAGCGACTGCGTTGTGGATCACTTTTACTTGTACCAATTATGAAAAGAGATTCAAGATGCTCATCGGTTAGTTAAGATCTGTAAACATTCTTTGTGTACTTCATATTGGAAAACGTTTTCTCACACACGTAAATAGTATCAAAAACAGAAAACAACCCACGAGCAAATTTATGCAATTTATCAAAATTGTTCCAGTGGAAGACTCTCATAAAATTCCAACAAAGATTAATTTTGATATTTGTTCTTAAGCATATCACTGCACCGTAAATCAATAATTTTCATTTGGACTTCCGGAGCCAGGGTTTCAATGTCAGAATCAAAAGG
>WOGN01007221.1:0-11960 GCA_015342105.1 Leptinotarsa texana | reverse complement strand
GGCTGGACTAAGAATTTCAGGACCCAGTGGCACCCACAGCCTGATGATTTCGACAATTGCGGAACTAGTCAAATGTTACACCCATGGTCAATCCTTGAAGAGATGGGATGGAATCAAAGGATGTAATCTTGCAGGATCACCTTGGGCGACCCTGGGAAACTGGAGCCGAAGAAATATCTGGCGATGACCAGGAAAAATCTACGCCTTACAGTAGGATTTCTGACTGGCCACTGACAACTAAGGAAACACCTCCATAATATGGGGCTAGTGGAGACACCTCTATGCAGGATGTGTGAACAGGAAGATGAGACTGTCAGGTATGTCCTGTATGAGAGCCCGGAGTTATCGTCGATAAGAGAGTGTGTGTTCAGCGAGTCTTGGCCTACACCTGCTGATATAAAGGAGATGTCTCCCAGCGACCTGTCCACCTTTCTGGAAAGGGCAGAATGGACTATGACTCTCCCTACTCTAGAGATACAGAGAGATGGAAATCTGTAATTCAGCGAAACACGACAAACTCTCGCCAAATGGTCAGCTCCCGCTAAAACCGATGAAGCGGAGAGAGGGAAAGGGCATAGGATAAAGCAAAATATTACGAACAAGGTGCAGGTGCATTATGCTGATGCAAAAGCCATGAATTAATTTTCCACACTACCGGACGTTTCGTTTGCTTGCTTTTCACAAACTGATCTTCCTCTTGAAGATGATCACTTGGTGATCGAAGCACGTGTCGAATTGGTTCGGTTTGGTGTTGGAAAAAACTCCAGTAATATTCATATATGTGTATCAAATTTAAAAAAATATTTGAAGATACAATTCCTGGAAGGATGGAGTGGGTCAAGCTGTCAAGTTGATAAACACTTTGCAGTGACACTCCATTCTCTCATATTATTCATATCGTTTTATCAAAACCTATTAGCAAGGTAAACAATCGATTCATTATCATTATTATTATCAGTTAGGAATCACACGTTGAGAAGTAAGACCTCATTAGTCCTCAGCTCGTACAAGTTTCAACTTTTGACAGTTGTCATTCGTAGGGGAGCGACCTCTAGTTATTGGAGAAACAGTTTTTAACAGATCTTTAACAGAATTATGAGGTCACTCAGAATACCTTTTTCATGTAGTATTTCTTCTAGTAGTTATATTTATTCTGCTTTGAAAATATGAAAAGATTCCTGTTGAGACATTTCTTAATGAGTATCAACACGTTTTCATGTACAAGTTCATTATATTTTCCCGACCGTCACAACCACATTTCTATGACTTTTCACAACTATTGTAGAATTTTCTATGTTAATCTAAGATTTCTCTTACAGTTCAAACAGAAACCTACAATAATCCTCCTTGACTGTTCCAAGTTGCAACTGGGAAGAGGGAGATTGGATGACAGTGTTACTGCCTTTAGGAGAAGACTGGAAATTTTTAGGAAATCCTCCTTGCCTATGCTCAAGACGATGGATAATGTTGGAAGGCTGACGATTGTGAGTATATTGATAATTTTCCATTATTAATATTTTTTGAAATATTTCCAATATTCATGGATTGGAATAGATTCTCAAATTTATGTAGGAAAATGACTATCTAAATCTATCTATATATCTTCTATCAGTGATAAAAACAGTCTTCTTTTCTATCTGTTTACAAGAACCTACTCTCAACCAACAACTAAAAAAATAAATAACTATACAGTGTATGAAATTATTATATAACGTTTGACCTCTTAGTAATGCGAAACCCTCGACACGTGTTTCAGTCTCCAATTGATCATCTTCATCTTTCTCTTGAATATGATCATTTGGTGATTGAAATAGATATTGAGATGTTGAAATAACGTTGGTGTTCGGAAAAAAACTCCAGTAATATTCACTAGTAATACCAAAAGTTCCAAATGAATATTTATAGTGTTCCCAATGATAATTCTTCAGCTTATCTGAAACTGATCAATTTTGAAATTTTGGTAAGATATAGCGAACAAATCGGTGTCCCTATCTCAATTTCCAGTTTCAGTTTTCAATTCCAGTTACAATTTATTGGAATATAGGTTATTCATTCTGTTATCAACAGAAGCAATAATTCATCTCTAGAATTTTTGAACTTGAAATCGTCCATGAATATCAAACAGGGAAATCAAGAAAATGTTGGAAGTCAGTTGAAAAACCAAACCAACAGATATTCGATAGAGTGATCCGTGTCGACTCTTTCCAAATTGAGGGATATGGTTATGATATCTCCCCATACTAATATGCTACCTGTAGGATCGACAATCCTCTCATTCGAAAGATAAAGTAGGCTCCCTAAGGCGGTCAGCTGCGAAGACAAGCTGCGTCGGAGAAGATGTCATAACCTTTATTTTCAGAATAATTAAGTGATGCAGCCTAGTACTACTGATGCCAGCTTGGTGGCTCGGAACAGCGCTCTTTGATGTTGGAACACAAGTTTATTTGATTTGTATTATATTCAGTCATAATCAAATCTCAGTCAGTCATTATTATGTCTCTCATATTATGAACTTTTTTTTTTCTTTGGATTGAGGAACAGCGATGATGATAATAAAAGGATTTTCTCACAGAGTATCATTTCAGGTTGATGGTGACACCGATTCCGAACTAGTTCAAGAGGACTTCAAGAAAGTCGTGAAGGAGCATATTGAGTACGTGCAGTCGGCAATCGAGTCAATGACGATGGAGAACGGCACTAGACCAAACGGCAATACCAAGCCAATCGACCAATCCTCAATCAATGGTAAACCAATTCAAAATGGCTATGCAAATGGTCACGCAAATGGTCACATCCCTAATGGTGACACCGAACTTGAAGACTTGGAAGATGAACCTATAGAGACCATCAGCAAAATGGTGGCAAATGGTGTGGCCCATACCATGACTAATGGCACTGGTCATTATATTGCGAATGGTGTAAAAACTGTAGCAAATGGTTATGCTAATGGTATGGCAAATGGTATGGCAAATGGTATGACAAATGGACACGTGACTGGATTAGCAAATGGTCATTTGAAAGCTAGAGAGGCTGAAAATGGATTTGCTGGAAGGACTCAACCAATATACAGTGAAATGAATTATATGGAAGGACATATTTAAGTGAAGTGCTTTCAGTACTTTATTTTAAGAAGTGATGATGTACCCAGGTGATATTGTTGATAGCAGACAAATCAAGCCAATATCTTGGTTACTGAGCCAAGAAAAGATTTTGAGGGAGAGCCAAATTTTTGAAAAAAAACTTTTTTTTGAGATACAACTCTCTCAGTTTTAGAGAGCTATCAGTTTATAGACTCGACAGTTTGAAGTATTCAACTCTGGAATTCGATTTCAGATTTCCCATACTTTTTCCCTGATATAGTTTTTATATTTGCTAGGTTATATGGTGGATATGAAAAGTTGTGGACAAACTAACACACAACGAAACTATACCCTATTTGTGTTTTTATAAAAAAATCTGTGGAAACAATTTTTGTGAAATAATATAATTCCGCAATTAGCGTTTTTAACCTTTCCTATCTGATATCAAATGTTCATGTAGAAAACTTTGCAATTGAAGTAACTTATAAAGACGAACTTATTAGATTGAAAGATCTTCAATCTTTCTTTTTGTTTCAGATCATGAAATGTTCAAAACGCAAAAACTGACGAATCTCTAGTTAACAATTGAGACATAGATTTTTGTAAAGTGCCTCCAAAGGTAATGGATTGAAGTATTGTCAAAGTAGGTAATACATTAAACTGAATAAGGTGTTCATGGAACCACTTCTAATGAGACAACCTAAATACCTGTGGGAAGGGTGATGGTTCAAATCATCGATGGCTGGCAAATTGCTCACGAAGCTAAAAAACGAAGATGTTGGAAATTGAAGATTGAAGAGAACTAATACATGATTATTGTCATGAGTAAAGGGGAGAAAAAGATAAAAAAAGTGTAAGACAAAGAGTATGAGAATGAAAATTTAATGTAAATATAAAAAAAATAACTATTTCCAAACTAACAATGGAGGATGGTTAGCGGAAATGGAACAAAGGAAAAAACAAAATTTAATTGAACAAAAAACTGATAATGTACAAACAGAAATGAAATTGAACAAAGTGGACATAAGTATGAAAAATAAAATCAACAAAAACGGGAGATAATATAGCTAAGAACGAATTAATATGAATTTCTCCGTTATTTTTGGAATGCACTATATCTCGTTTTTCTGTTACTATTCTGATAAGAAATAGATATATTTTCAATGTCCTACCAAGCATATACATTCTGCCGTGAATTTCATAGCAAAAGCCTTTTTCCAAAATGTTCAAGAATGTTGAAGTGCAGGCAATAAATTTCCTATACAGATCCAAAATACATTATTAGTCAATCTTGTAAATAACTGAAAATGAAAATACTCAAATAAGTATACAGTATATCTTCCTTTTGAGAAAATATGGTTCAACGTGAGTTTTTATATCAATAACTAGGTATTTACGAATTAGGCAGCCAATCAGATCGCATTTTATTTTATTGATTTTAATTTGGGAATATACAAACAAAAAATTCATTTAGTTATTCCAAATGAATCTAACAACGAACAATTTAAACATTCATCATATGTTCAACTACATTCATCCCGATATAAATTTAATTTGTATGAATTTTCGGGATAAGTCATGTTGATCTCGTCAAGATCTGACAGATAAAAACTCTCCTCAAGGATAATACAAATTTCAACAATATTAATACCGCATTGAGGCAGAAATCTTGGCCTCTCGAAGGTATGGGGACTCAGAGGTCAGAGCTCGACCAGCTCAATGTCTGGAAAAATAATAAAATATCGATTTTATTGATGATGACTTGAACATCCAACATTCGTCAATACAAGCAAAAAATGATTTTCATATATTCATTTAAAACAATTTCAATAATCAAAAGTCACCCCAGGATGTTGAAAAGAATGTTATTAATACAAAGCAACATTAATTTTTGTATATTGCAATGAAACATTTCTAATCAGGCCTGTTTCCAAAAAAAAACACCAAGTTTGGGCAACCATAATGGGAATATACTGTATACTATTCATACTCATTCAATTTGGAGATCATTTCCAGAACTTTCACCAATTCAAATTCATGAACCTCTTTCAACTATAGCTGAATAACAATTACTTTATTTATTATAACATTATCAATAAGTGCAAACATAATTTTTAGAATAAATCATGTGTGGGTGGATATTAGCCCTGAATTTTGATTTTTTTTATGTTTTTTGGAATAACTGTTTGCAATATAATATGTTGTAGATCAATCATTGAGAGTTCAAAGGAAAGTAAAGTGCCTTAGGTGTGTTTTATATTCGATCAAATCAGTTTCACCATAAAACAGGGTAGAAAAACGTTATTTGTACAAAAAATAATTTTTGTTATTATTTTGTTCTCTTAGGTAAACATCTTCAGTCACTGTCCAAACAAAATATGATCGAAATTACAATTTATACATTCTAACGGACCTACTGAACACTGAAACATACTGTTGGGCTAAAAATTTCGCAGAACTTTTTGATTTTTTTCATTTGATCCAATTATTCAATATGGTTACCTTCGAGGGCGAATCAACGTTCACAGCGGACATACAATTTTTCGGTACCATTTTTATAGTATCATTTGTCTTTATACTCAAAATAGGCCTCAGTTTCAACGATTACTACTCCATAGGCATCAAATTTTTTTCCAGCGAGCAATTTCTTGAGGTCTAAGGACGGGTCCAGATCTGGAGAATACGGTGATTACGGTAGCAACTCGAAGCCCATTTCATGCAATTTTGTCATCGTTTCCACTGATTTATTACACGCTGAACGGTCTTGATGAAGAAATTCTTTTTCTTTGAATATGGCCGTTTTTCGGCAATTTCGTCCAAATGCTCCAATAACACTAGTGAGTGGGTCTATTTGACCCTCCACCGCAAACCGCAAGGGTTTATTGTGGTCCACACCTATTCAAACCCGACCAAATAAACCCAGCTTCTCCACGAAGCTGATTAGTTTGTATGGTCAGTGGTCTTTCAGGTCAGATGGTAAGAGTACGGCTCTGCGGAACTCTGAAAATCTGATTTGGTGTCCAATAGGGGAGACACAAAGCGTGTGCTCTGCTGTTTCATCATTTTCCAAACAGAGGCGACAGACACTATCTTTCGACAGTCCGAATCTCTGCATATGATGATTCAACTGGCAATGACCTGTAATAAGGCATGTTGACATCGTAGTTCATCCCTACATCGAAAAACAGTTCAACAACATTTTGGTATCAGGCTTCGAAGGGTGAATAAATGCCTTAGAGTGAGTTAATCCTGGAAGATTCTGAAAGAAGTCCATACATCTTCTTGCCATCTAGGTGTTCAATTTCTGTTTGGCAAAGCCTAAAGCGATACCAATGATGATATTTTTGCAGCACCCTCCATTGCAAGGAAGTCAGCAGCCTCATTGCCTTCCAGGCCAGTATGGCCAGGAATTCACACACACACACAATTCAATAACGGAAATTTCCAATTGGAATACAGTCGCATAGGTTCCTAGGCAGGTTGATATATCTGTCCTGGGTCTGCTACTTAAAACTCCTGTACGTGAACAGGAAGCTGTTTTTGATACATCTATGAACCAATAACTATCTGCTCTTGATATTTACTTCTTCTGGAGGATCCAGTCCTCTCTACTCAGGAACTGTACTTTATAAGGCAGTTCGTAGTTGACAGTTGGAGGCAAAAAATCAGAGGCCCTTTCCAGAATGCTGTGACTTCCAGTGTCAACCAACAGTATGTTGCACTCTGCATTAAATTGATCTGTGCAATTGGCAATGTGCACAAGTCTATATGCAGGACGTAGATCTAGAAGGATCTCCATGGCTGCTAACGGTGTGGTAATGATGGCACCACTGATGGCCAGACAAGCCTGTTTCTGCAAGCTAGAGAGCTTCGCCTGGACTATTTTCTGTAGAACCTTCGGCCACCAGGCAATTGCACCATAAGTGATCATTGGTCTGACAATCATCACATAAATGTCGACATGTCCATAGAAACAGTCTGGCTTTGTGTAAAACTTTTTCCAAGTGAGCTTTCCAGTGGAATGACCTCACCATTGAGGGAAAGTGGCGTTAGATCGCCCAATTTTCTCCTCTTGGTAAAGGGAATTATCACAGTTTTGCTGGGGTTGACAGACATCTGCTTCCTAAGGCACCAACAGGAACAACGTTTATCGTGCTTTGGAAAATATTACAAGCTATCCTTCCCGACGTGATCCTTGCCAAGATGACAAGGTCATCTGCATAAGCTTGCAGATCTACTTTTCTTCTGTCAAGGGCATCAAGCCCTCCAATAATACTATGTAACAGTCGTTTCTGATGGTTTTCTCTGTTCAAGATAGTCGATCAATATTTCACCAAGCGCATCCCAAAATACTAATACTATAACCTCTCCAGCCGACTTTTGCATCTTTGGACGCTTTGGAGTCGGTTTCATATAGTGTCACATACGGACGCGTGGATTCGAGATTTTTATGGAGGAACAACTTCCAGCGCTGCTCGGGATCATCAATTTGTTGTTGTTTTTGGTTGTTTGTGAGCTAGCGTGGCACACAGTTTGAACAAATCTTTTGCATACACGAATATTCATGTACGATATGTTCAACACGTTTCTTTTCTATCTTCAGAGTCCCAACTATCTGGATCAACTTCACTTTGCGGATATCCAAAATTATTTTGTGGTTTCAGCAATACACAAAATTCCTTTATGTCCATTTTCTTGAAAGCTACAAAAGTTGCTCCGCTAAAAATGTTCTTTCCCACAAACTAATAATTCGACAGCTGTGAAATTTGAACACGTGTCTATTGAAAGTTAGGGGTAACTAAAATCATAGACTCAAATCTTGTATCACCTTCTGTATATTAGTCCACGAACTTTTCAGCCCATCATTTGATTTCGTTTGATTTGATTTTCCATTACTATAATATGGTATCACAATCCAATAATTGAGCTCATTGAGCTGATACTTGGGAGTTTTCGATTAGATAGTTTCGAAATACTTTTCGTAGTGACCTCAATAGTAATTTCCCACACAGCAATAGATACTCCAGGAATATTTCAGGAATATCCATTTAAAGATATTTTATTATGCTATGAATGCTATGAACTTTCCCATTTCTGTGTTGCCAGGATTTGTCGCTTTGTAATTGAATAATTTCAAATATCAAAAGATAAATATGATGAAAATAAACTGATTTATTGATGCAATTGGTTCATTTGTGGTTAACACTCTTAGGGTTATATACATTAAGTTATGCATTCGGTTAAAATATTGAAATATTCTTTTATAATATTGAATTATTTGAATACGTTATCATAAGTTATTTATGATAACGTATTATCCTAAAGGCATGTATATATTACAAGAATATTCTATGAATACTTGGAATATATACGTCTGTTTTATGACATAGAGGAAATATTCCAATAATATCTGGTGCTGTGTGGGTCCATGAAACTTGAAAACACTTTTTTTTCTACCATTTTTCCAGAATAATCTATTCCATTATCACTTAGAAGAATCTGATTTGACGAATAATTGAATATAAATGGGTCCAACAGTATTTTAGATTAGGTATGTTATACAATATTTTAGAATTTAAGTGAAATAAGCTATAACTATAGAGCTATTTTAATATAATTGCTACATCCGCTGGTCGGTATAGGTCTTTTTACGTATATTTCGATGTGAATAAGTAACAAAAATTTAATAATGATGCACAAGGGAGTTTATACACTGCACCTGAAATTTGACAAGAAAAGTAGTAATGAAATATTTTTCTTTTTTGTAATTCACCTGGAATGAACTACTTAATATATGAATTCAAAAATTTATTATAACTGAGAAAATTTTTCTCAGGCATAGTTGAAAGCAATAAATAGAATAGTAATTCTAAGAAGTTCCAGAACTGTAATAAATTCGAAATAAAATATTGGGATTGGAGTATATATATTTAATGAAGGTCAAATTGTACGAGTATTATTATAACAAAGTTATTTAATACTTGTTTTTTTTTCATTGGATGTCAAAGTTCAAAACCAAATTATTTCTGTAGTACTTCATCAGTTCCGACTTCAATTGTCTAATTAATATAAATTGATTTGAAATTCCTGGAAAAAAAATTTAAAAATATTAGCCGAATTTGTAGTGAAATTGTTATTTTGGGTAAATCTTCTTTAATTTTTTTTCAGGGATTTCAAATCAGTTTATATTATAATAGACAATGGTAGTCCGAACTAATGAAATACACTACGAAACATTGTCAACCACTTTCAAACTAATTGTGTAGTCTTCAAACCTTTGAATAATCAATTATTCATTGGTTGATATCGATAATGAAATTATGGAATTGAAACATTCATGCATCATTTGTTTCTCTATATAAAATTGGAAGTCATATTTGAATTGTCATTTTTGTGAAGAAAATAACTTCTAATGAATTCATCTATATTTTTTTCCATTTTGAATGAATATTGAACTCGAATATTATTTAATTTTCAATTCAAAACAGATAATGAATCAATTGGAATGTTATCTTGTGATATTTATTTTTTTGCTATTGATTTGAATTAATTTCTTCAATAACTTCTCAACAATTTTTTCAAGTTCATAAATAGACTATGTCTGGTTGTTATAAGTTTGTAACAAGTTAAATTTATTTTCATTCACTTAACGAATTCATGTATGCCAACACGTACGAGAAATCCGACAATGTTTTCAATATTATAATTTTCTCCACCAGAAGCAATAACGCAAAAATATACCAATGTAGGAGTTATTTACTACTCTCCAATGGCTTCAAAATTCTCTAAACTCAACATAAGGTATCAGTCAACATAAATTGTTCAGCTAGTGTACCACAATATTATTATTCATCCACCATTGTCGATGTATTTCAGTTATTTATTGTAGTAACATCTATCTTTTAGATATCTTTGTGATTTCATGTACAAAAATGAATCAATTTGTTTGTTTAGAGTTTTTTAAGTGAAAGTTAAGTAAATCTGTTGTTTTTAGAAATATTCATAACTTTGGACACCTAATAAATGAGTTTGATCAAATTTTCAGTTCATTATTATCATTATTACATTGACGAATTCATCTTTCATCATATTTCAATTACCATTTTCAAATTTTTACAGTAATCTTTCCCAACTTTACAGCCTACTACTCTTGAATGACTCATTTGCAATATTAGGCAAGCCGGTGGGATATTGACTTGAGAGAGAAGGGGAATATTATTCCACCAAAGACTCCTATACCCTAAACAATAATGGTTGTGGTTGGATAGCTGGAGTCATCCAAACACAACCATTCTATTATCCACACACCCCAGTCAGTTATCGGGGGAAATACGACAGACATTGCATCATTATACGTCGTTTTGCTTCAGTTCTTTAAGAGTTATTTTTCGACGGTTACATTAGCCAGATCTATTGGACATTGTGGAAAGAGTTTTTCCACTGCTGTTATCTCCTGAGAGCAGAGTTCTATATTTTAAGGTAAGTATACTGAGTATCCTGATGATGTAAAACGCTTTTATCTATGAGCTACCCATCATGTTCTCGCATCATTCTCCTTCCTGTTGAATCGCTGCACTTTGTGTAATTCCGGATTCCAAACCAATAGCATTCATGTACTCTACTATGAATGATTGAAATAGATCTTTTTCTCCTGAGGAATTGAGTTTAAAATCATCCAACGAAGAACAACTCAGTAGCACTTGTGCTAACTGAGTTATACTTCGCCTTTTGTTATATCAGCAACTAGCTCTGTAATTTATCAAAATATTTGTATGTAACTACAGCTGGGAAACGATAAAGACTATTATTATTATATATGCAAGCCCTATGCGCGCCCTATGATCAATTATCCCACACCGTGGGATAAGTGATCATAAGGCGCGCATGATGACTTACCCCACACCGTGGGGAATGTGCAGGGATAGAAAGTGTCTTAGGGTCTCGGGCGCCTCGCGGCAGGCCCTGCACCTTGTGTAAGAAACCTCTATACCCATCACGCGACTGCGGAAGACTAAGGTGTTCAAGACACCATCCTGGCAAGCCATGATGAACCCCTCAGTTTCCGACTTCAGCCCACTCGACCTGAGAAAAGCGAAGTTCAGCCGCTTTGATAAGCCAAAGTCTCCAAGGTTATTGAAGAAGATCCCATGCATTGGCTCATTCTTGTGTTTCCGCAGCTTTCTGCGGCTTTTATCTGAGCTGTTTGCTGAACAGATTCCGTGACAGAGTTGTGGTCACCTCGTTCAGTGTCGAAAACTATACCGAGTTCATCAGCTTCTCGGGCAGCTGCCGTCAATAGATATGCTCCAATTCCTGCTCTCTCATGTTCACGGGCCATGCAGAGAAGAGGATTCGAACTCCTGACGACTTTACAGGCTGTATACAGTACCATTCTGTCATGTAGACACTCCAAACTCAAAAGTCCACGGCCTGCTTGTTCCGTTGTTCCACCCCGAGGTAAGTATAGGTCTCTCCGGCATCCCGATGGTGTAGGATGCTTCCATCTACTAGCTGCACATCGTCTCCGTAGTGCCCGCATCGTCCTAATTTGAGATGGACCATTGCACATTTGTCTATCCACCACCCTCAAGGACTGATGGATATCCTTCTTTACAGAGGCATAAAGTTTAAGATCATCCATACAAAACAAATGGGTGAACTTGGGCCTCCGGTTTCAGGGAGTGTCACAGTTATACACACGAGTATTTCTGAGCGCAACGGATAATGGCAATAGTGAGATGCAGAAGAGAAGGGGACTGAGGGAATCACCCTGAAATACACCTCTTCTGAAAGTGACCCACCCTGTTTGGACTCTTGCTTGACCAGATGTTATGGTGAAGCGAGTTCGCCAAAGTGGTATCAGTTGTTCAATGCATCTCA
>WOGN01007220.1:0-11962 GCA_015342105.1 Leptinotarsa texana | reverse complement strand
AATTTTATTAAACGAAAACTGAAATTACAAAGAATTAACATACAAACTACTTGAAAATGGCCTTATAAGCCGAAACCGGTCGTAACGAATAAATAAACACAGTAGAAACTAGACAAAAGTATTCTCTTTATTCTATATTCAACATGAATTTTTACAAAATTGATAAGTCATCAATCGAACAAGGCCAATATATATACTTTTTTCCAGCTCGAGCTCCCGTTTACTCACACGTAACAGCAACTTTGAATGGATTCACAACGATCAGATCATCGAAAGCACAAAATATGGTCATTCAAGAATTCGACACCTTACAAGATCAAAATACGAGTACTACCTTTTTATTCAATGCGTGTAGCTCAGCATTTGGGTTTTATTTGGACTGCGTCAGTACCACATTCCTGGCCTTGGTTATTTATCAGTTCATGCTGGGTATTGGTATGTTGAAAATTCATGTCTATCGAACGATTACCTGGTCTACTCCAGTGATAATAATATGTATTTAGCTTCAAGACTATAGTTAACTTTTTTTAGTTTTCATCAAACAGCACCATAATGGGTTTCAGTATCTAAATGAATTTTTTATATGACAATGGTTTTTATCTACGAAATACTCAATAATCTGGATGCAATATACAGGCATTTTTTATCATATTGTTACATTGATTATTCTAGACCGTAGCATTTATAACGATTATTGAATAAAATCTTGGGGAACAGTGCAATGATCAAATAAAAAATCTACACAGAGACTTTTCTCCTTCTCGAGTTGCACAGGAAAAACTAAAAACGCTGTTTTCGTTTTTTTTTTCTTTTCGAATGAAATTATTATTTTAGAAAATATAAAAAATGAAAAGAAAATGTATATTCCAAACTTTATTTTTAATTCGATATAACAAGAAACTTACATAAACATACATTATTATAACAGTTATCCTTTACTATCCCAAGGTCTCTCCTAAGCAGTCAAGGTAGTTGTTTTGTGCATCCCCTTGTGCAAAATGTACTATAACGATGTAACATTATTCTTTGATAAAACGTTTCATGTCAACACGACCACCATCAACTTTGTTTTCAAATACGGACCTGCCTCTTTCATTACGAATATTAAAAGAGCAATAAAATCACCATTCCGTGGTTTATCACACTTGATATTTCTATATTTTTTCATTTAAAAAAGCATCTTTATCAGTGACAACATTTTTCATTTACGGTCCTGTCGTTAGTTTTTTTGTAAATTGTTTTGATTCCTTTGAAACGTATTCAAGTTGTAGCACAACACAGATATTACCCATTCATTTTGATAAGAAAATACTCCAACACAACGAACATTTGTATTTTTGTTTTTTAAAAAATTTTAATACTTCCCAATCCTGGAAGTAACAAAAGTAACAGTTTTTTGGTCAAAATTCGATTGTAGTGTATTTTGCTATAATCAAAAAGCATCTGATTTCAATTACTATCTAGAAACGCGGAGGCTTTGCTTGATTTCTATGACAGAGTTGTTGATATCTTAACAATTATCAAACATTTATATACTCGGTTACATATTATGCAGATGACGATGTGCTACTCACTTATGCAGAATCAGATATAGTCCATTGAAAAGTTACATTTGAAGTTGCTTTTTTCAGAGGATGAAATTTTATTTTTTTTGGATGTTAGGGGGGTTAGTATGAGCCAAGTCCAAATTTGTGGAAAAACGGGTGCGAAGGGTTTTCACGCTGTATCTCGTAAACTAGTAACCCTACAGAAAATTTTATGAGACATTATTTGTAACAAATAAGATTGTCTGCGTTGTTTACTTGAGAATGGTTTGATGATCCGAAACTGGTCGTAACAAATAAAAATCTTAGTGAAAATTATTTTAAACTACATTCAATATTGGATATTCATTCAGTATTTGATAATAATTTTTCCTTATATTTCTCTGAATGCAGCTAAAGCTCAGTTTCATAAAAAAATATTTTCTCAGCAGATTTCATTTTTGATAGAGCTGGCAGCTATGAATTCAAAGGATTTGTATATGTTTATTTTACTGTTTTTGGTCGATTACAACTGTAGCCAATTTTGTTGTTCTCCAACAGAATAACACTGCAGAGTATTCAATTATGTCCATGGAAAAAATTTCGATAGAGATTTATACAAGAAAATTTGACAATTGTCAAAAATTTCAAGCATCATTTTTGTGATATCATTGGAAAAAAATCTTGTTAATTTATATTTAGTTTTGTTAGAATACCTTGAAAATTAGGAAAGGAGAAGAAAATGTCATAACTGCCTGAAAAAAGGAAAACTATGTTTGAATTGAAAGCTGTAAGCAGTGAAAATAATATCCTAACCTCATGAATATTTTTATTTTCTAGAATATTAACCAAGATTCACATCTTTACATCACCGATTTAGTATCAATCAATTATTTGAATTGAAAGGGGTATATTTTTAGGAAAGATTAATTTTTGGGATAGAAAGTTTTCGGCTTCCTACAATCTTCATACAAAAAATATGGTAATCTTTCGAAGAAAGAAAGGAAGAAATCAATTTGTAAAAAATTATTCTATATGAAGATGTGTATTACATACAATTATTAAGTAAGTTTCAAACGAAAACTCTTGAAAAAAAAGCCCCAGCGAAACAGCTACTTTCATATGAACTTTGAAATACACGAAAGAAACATATTTTCGAAACAAGTACTTTTATATGAGCACTGAATTATACAAAAACATGTTTCTCTATTCAGTTTGTATTCCAAACATTCATAAGATATTGAACAATATATATAATTCACAATTTGATGAAGATTACTTCGACAAAAAAACATAATTCATCATTTTATACAATAAATATTCTGCACTTCTCAGATATACTCGTATGTTTAATATAATGAAAAACATTCCATTACAGTGATTTTTTCTTACGAGAATGTTAAATAATTAGATTTCATTCAGATGTGAAAGTATCATTTGAAAATTTGAAATGAAATTATTTTTCAAAATGAAAGGGTATATTTTTAGGAGAGATTTGGGGAAGAACGTTATTGGCCTTCTTCTCCTTCATCTTGATATAAAAAATATGGGAATCTTCCAAAGAACGAAAAGAAGCAGTCAAGTAATTGGATCGAATCAGATATCATTCCCAGGTTTTCTATACAATATAATTGAAGAGAGAAATAAAATTTCACTTACATGGAACACTCTCATCCTCACTGCTAGACGTAAAATACTTCTCTTATCGGCTCTTCCTTTCTTTCTTTAGAAGATTTCCATATTTTTTGTATCGAGATAGAGAAGTAGAAGGCCAAGAACTTTCTTCACCCACAAAAAGCATTACTTTGTTAACACATTTTCATAGTTCAATTTCCAACTACAAATCTTAGATACTTGAATTATTCGATTGTTCTGAGTTTGTCATTTGTAATACATCATACAACATTCAGTTTGAAAATGTTCGACCCCTATTTGTTTGTCCATGATGAATATGTCTGAAAAAAAATCCTCCTGGAATATACCTGCATTCCAAACTTGTCGATTTCTCATGATCATTGTAACAAAAGTACTAGATAAATCATAATCGAAGCAATGAAAAATAATTCCAAACTTCCAAAATTACCAAAAAATTGTTCCAAACTCTATAGTTTCAGGGGCCACACTTAAAAATCGCCAACACTTGCTGCTGTTGAAGAATAACGGGAGAGTACACTATTTTTTAGTACTCCTATAATTAATTCTGTTGAATGAATGGATAGTATTGAAATTTGGTTTTCCTTTTCCACTACTTCAGTTCATTTGATTCAGTATTTTTGCTTCCAGGTGAATTCAACAGCGCACAAGTAGGTATGGTCATAACCAGCACCCTGGTTATAATGAATTCCCTTCAATTCTCTATTAGACTTGCGGCTGAAGTATCTTCCAAAATGACAAGCGTAGAGCGGATATATCAATACATAGACTTACCAACGGAAGATGACCTGAGAAAACCCCCAACAAAGAAACCTGTCAATTGGCCAAGTTATGGCAGAATAGTCTTCAAAAATGTATATTTGAAGTACGCACCTGAAGAAACACCAGTATTGAAAAATTTGAACTTGGTGATTGAAGCCGGGGAAAAAGTCGGTATAGTGGGTAGAACCGGAGCAGGAAAATCCTCTCTCATACTCTCTTTATTCAGGATGGCGTTGATAGAAGGCAGCATCAAAATAGATGATATCGATACATCGGATGTAAGTTTGGAGGATTTGAGATCGAACATATCTGTTATCCCCCAAGAGCCAACGTTATTCTCGTCTACCATACGACAGAATTTGGATCCTTTCGAAAAAGCAAGTGACGAAGACATTTGGAAAGCCTTGGAAGATGTGAGATGATTTTTTGTTTTGTTTAATTGTTCAATAACTTTTTTTAGGTTGAACTTAAAAGCGTTATCAAGAGTCTTGACCAAAAAGTTGATGAAAGTGGTACCAACTTTAGTGCCGGCCAAAGACAATTGATTTGTTTATCGAGGGCTATTTTGAGAAACAATAAAATTTTAGTAATGGACGAAGCTACTGCTAATGTCGATGCTCAGTAAGTATAAAATTGTCAAGCATAAAACTTATATTGGAAGTTTCCATTTTTCCATAATTTCTATTTGTCGAGAGTTCAAGCACTGCACTGAACTCTTTCTCAGGTTCACGATGCTTTTTCAAAAGAAATTTTAAATATAGCTGAGTTGTTGATAACTATTTGTGAAATTTGTCGCAGTATGGGTTGTTTTCTTCATAAGAGAAATTTCAGATTTTGTCAAACTGAAAATATGACTGAATTCAATGTTTCTGAAAATTGCTCTTATCTTCAATCTTTTATGAGAAATGAAAAGTTTCGTTATTAATTGAACAAATTTTTTCACAAAATACTTACTCCTGAAAATATCACATATTTATGTTATCCATTATGGTTTTAAATGGAGATATAATATTCTCTGCAACTTCGTTTACAAAATAAAAGTAAGGAAATGGAAAAATTTGTATTCGCTTTACAAAAAATGTGAGTTCTTGCGAGTATAATAAAAACTGCAAAATATCTAATATAGTGCACGTTAACTAAAAAAGTTGTATTTTTAATGTCAAGTTTTATTTTTCTCAATGAATCATGAATTATTTTTGATTCAATATTATTGATTATTAATACTCTTCCAAATGTATTCGTTTTAAAGGCATGTTTCTAATATATATCTTCAGTAATATATCAATGGAGCGTCTAGGTTACAACTTTTCTTCTTTGGAGTATTGGAGCTCCGCTAGGCATACCCCGAAGCTGCCGAAGCTGCTGGATTCCATCCAGAAAACAGCCATCCGCCTGATTGGAGAGGCAAACATCACTTGCAACCTTGATAGTCTAGAAAATCGCAGAAAGGTTGGGGAATTGTCTATAGATACTTTCACGGGAAGTGTTCAAGTGACTTGGCACATTTAATTCCACTCAGAGCGTTTTGAGGTTCAACTCAGTACAACTCGAACTTGTTTGAGAACGCTTCCATTTGGAGAACTGCGTTTTCTTGGAAAAAACTTCCAACGAACGTTTTTCCAAATGAATTTAATATCCAACGCTCTAAGAGCGGTGTCTGTGAGCTGGAGATTGATTGTGTTTTATCACCCTTAAAAAAAGCGAAAATGAAAAAATATCTTCTCAGTTGTTTTTTGTGTATATATTCCACAATCTGAAAAATAAACATAACTAAATCAATAGAGAATCGGCTGAAGTATGATGAAGAACAACCTGAAAAGTTTACTCCGAAAAATAACTGCTTGATATAAACCACTGGAGATTTCAATCAGTCAGTAACTTATCATATCATGTACATGAGCAAACTCCTGAATATCGTGAAACTCAACTTCTTTTCTGAATTGGATGGATGATAATCATCAATAACCGATAAGAGATGACAATTATTAAATGCTTTTTTTTTGGTCCATCTGCATTGACTTTTATGATAAGAAGAATGGAGTTATTCACAAAAAAAATATATTTGTGACTGAATATCGTTTTTTTCAGGTGGATGAACTGAAATGTTGTTACAGAGCAAAAAAAGTTTTCTTAACTTCCTTTCATCGAACGTCTCTATCAAAATGTGGCATTATTGTAGATCAGAATTTCAACCGATAATTAATTTATTCAAATGGGAAACCAGTTCATATCAACCAGTTATATAGCGGTTAATCAGTTGCTGAACTGAATTATGATAGTCACAGCATACTAATCAATCTTCTGGAACAAAAAGGTGAAAAGTAGGATTTCAGGGAATATCCGTTAAAGGATATTTCATTAAGCGCTTCCTATCTTTAAATTTAAATAAAATAAAGTGTTTGTGAGATATCATCGACATTTTGTAGTACTATTGATGTCATTATGTGTGGAATACAATATTGTTCAAATGTCTTCCACAACTTCTCTGTGTGGAGCGCGTCCAATTTTCTATGATTCTAGCGCATAAATTAGGCTAAATTTGACAGATGACAAGGGCTCTGTTGGTTATTAGGACCGCTATGGTTTATGGCTCAACCTGAAGATGATTTTTCGAAGTCTACCTCTCGGTAGCCGATTATGGCGGCAGTAAAATGGCCGAAGCACGTTGCCCGAACAGAAAAGCCATTTTGATAAAACAATTTTACTGTTTGAACGTGTAGTTGAATGATATATTATCAGTCCATGATGATTTGGCAAAACATAATGAGTAAATGACAACTAATTTAACAGATGTAACTTCAACAAGATGGCCGTTATCAATTGTCAAAGTTCACCAGTTCCTGTTGGAAGACCCTGTACATTATACAATCATTCAGTACCATGACCTATTTGTTTCTGTAGAAGATTCAATATAATGAATATTAATAAAACTTGTTGGTCTTGAAATAGACCTTCGTTGTATGGATTTACAGTGGTCTCACAGCACTTCTAGAAACTATGATTCTCTGGAAATTTTTTTATGTAGGTAATTTTGACTGTTCCTTGAGTAATATTCATGAATTGTTGTAATTTTTTTGAGTTCATTCGAATAATATTCACAAGAGATAAGAACAAACTAGATTTGGATTTTTCTTGGGAAACATATGAAGGCATCAAGTGGAGAAGAAATATTTCATAATTGTATATGGTCAAACACCTTAAAATCGTGAGAATACAACATATTATTCAAATTGGAAGGATGACAATTGTTACTTACCAAAAATATGATAGAACTGGCTAATACTTCATAAAGTATTGAAAAAATATACTTTTGTGAGATTTTCATGTGACAATTTTTGAAAAAGTAAGAGTTGGACGTAGCCTAAAGAACAATAATTTGACTAAATTCATTAAAAATAACAAAGATCGGATAGATCGGGGGTACTCGTATATAAGTTGAATTTTGATTCTTGTCCTAAATTCTAAATTGACCAAACCGGAAGAACTTACTCCAGAAAAATTAAAGAGCATAGAAGTTTGATTTTTAATGAGAAGATCAATTCAATATATGCAAACCATCTTGACTGAGGGGCGCGAGTTCAATCACAATTATGACGTATTGAATTTGGGAGAGAAAGGTTGGAAACTCACCTTTTGGAATGCTTAAAAAACATTTCATTTGAAAATTCGGGATTATTACTCAATGATCAAATACTTCTGAACTGTTCTCTTCTAATGAATTTAGTTTTTAATGAGGAGATTGCTAATTAGGATTTTTACTCAAAAATAGCTAAAATGAGATCTCAGGCAAAACTTGTATTCATTACTATCCAAATGGGTTGTTATTAGAAAATTAAATATTTTGTGTTATGTATTCATCAGGTAGAAATTTGGCGTGTGGTAATAGTCATTAACATTCAAATTGCAATAAAAGCATGACACATAATTTCTTAGAAGTATTGTTGAGCCCTGAAGATGCTGAAGATGCTTTAAATCGATCAAAGTATAAAACTCGTGTTTCAACTATTCATGAACATGCTTCTGATAAATAAATATTGATGGAGTTTCGTCCCAACACCAAACTATTATTTTAACACCTCGACACGTGTTTCAATTACCGAGTGATCACCTTCAAGAGGAAGAATGAACTGCTTCTGATGAACAAACCTCAACAAAAAAAATTGATCACGTGTAGCCACAAAAATAAATACTTATAGTTTAAGAATCTGAAAAACATGCTTTTAAAGAACATCGAACTGAAAAGTTAAATTTTTTTTTTAAATAACCTCAAACAATAACTTGCGAAAACTACTAGTTTTATTGTGAAAAAAGGGACATGCGCTTGATGAAAAAAAAAAAAATATGGCCCAAAGCGCCCACGGTTTTTTCACAATAATACTAGTATTTTTTGTTCGTTATTTAAGCTTATTTAAAAAAATATATTTTCTACTTTTTCGTTCGATGTACTTCAAAAGCGCGTTTTTTAGTTTTTTAAAGAATATTTATTTTTCATTTTTTAGTTTTGTATGCGATAAAAGCGTGTTTTTTAGTCTTTTCAAACTATATTTTTTTTATCTAAACTTTGGGAACAATCAGCCGTATATTGCTTAGGAAAATGACCATTGATATTTTGGACAGCGCCATCTGCCCGCGAAAAGATCAAGCAATAATTTCGATATATCAAGGAGGTTACGTACAGTGCCGTCTGGTCGCAAATAGATCAAGTAATAATGTCGATAATTCTGGCAAATTCATATCCCGAGTTTGAGAGTTGCAAACATACATAAATACAGGTGAAGCTGATATAAGGCGTGTAATAAAAATGAGAGCTCAAAGTATCAATAAACCTTCCGATGAAATTTCTCATTTATTAAACTTGTGTTATTGTAAATGACTCGTCCAGTTTTAACGTTACCTGAAATAGCAGAGTTAGTTTTGATATCTGGATAAGGTTATTCGTGAAGTTGACAAACGGAATCCGTAAAAAAGTTCACTATTCAACGGTCAGTAGAATTCTGAAATAATTCAAATATACGGAATCATTGGCAAACAAACAAACAATAAAGATCGTAGGTACGATAAATTTATGCACGGAAGAAGTATTTCAGGCAGTTATCAAAAACCATAGAAAGTCCACACAACCTTGTGAGTACAAGTTAATAAAAATACTTTCGTGAGGTGCTTTTTATATATAAATTAATACCACTTATACAAGCCAAACATTATTTGTACATTTCGAACCAGAAAATAATTATGTTTTAAGATAAGATTTTTGTGTGTGAGTTCAATGTGAAATAGAAAAAATGCATGAATTCTATCGACATTGTATTCAACGATGATATCAGAAAAAAACCTATACACACAAGCAAGTGTGTTGCGATCTATTCGGATGAATTTTATAGGTAAACAATTAGATTTGTCCCACAAAATAGTAAAAATACTGAAACACTTCGATAAATATTTTTTCAGTTATGTGAGTCATGTGACAGTTTTAGTACTTATACTTACAGTAAATCTTTTCTATTCCTGGTATCTTCTTAAGAACTTGAAATGGACATTTCATACTCTAATTCAGAGTTTTTTATATGCATAAGCTAAGTAATGTAAAAACACTTGTAAAAATATATTTTTCTCAGTTTTAAAAACTTTCATTCCAAATGAATCTGAGTCATTTGACAGTTTCAGTACTTATACTTACTAAAAATCTTTTCTATTCGTGAAATCTTCTTAAGAACTCAAAATAAACATTTCATACTCCAATTCAGAGTTTTTTCATTTGCATAACTTAAGTAATGTAATTACACTTGTTAAAATATATTTGCCATAGTTTTAAATACTTTCATTCCAAGTGAATTATATTAACGTACTTCGATTTTGGAAAAAGTGTTCCAGGTAATTTGATTGTGGCTACTTTGAATATGAAATGATACAGAATACTGAAAAAATATATCATAAATAAGTATATAATAGATTTTTTCAAAAAACTTATATGATTTTGAATAATGAGGCCATGACTTTTCAACTAGAAGCCATTCTAAATACATATAATGAGGTTATCGAACATACAGTACAAATTTCATTTGATTTTTCAAAAATCATTCTTATTTGTTGCAAATTTGATTGATACCACTGTATATTATTCCTTGATTGGATACAATTCTCTATGTGGATCTTTTTTATGTGAACTCAGTACTACTTCTTTTTTTAGCACTGACTCGTTAGTACAAAAAACAATTAGGAAAAATTTCAAAAACTGTACGGTACTGACCATTGCACACAGACTGAACACTATCATGGACTGCGACAAAGTTCTAGTAATGGATTTTGGAGAAGTAATGGAATATGCACCTCCTCATCAATTATTGCAGAACCCAAGTGGATACTTCACAAAAATGGTGGAAGAAACTGGGCCATTGATGTCGGCCCATCTCAAAGAAATTGTTGAAAAGACGTATCATGAGAAAAAAGAAGTTAACAATTGATCATTACTATGAAATGGATATTATTTTGATTTTTTATCGTTTGACGATTTCATTAACGTTTTAATTTCTAATATTTTACGAAATATTCTATTTTTTTTTAACAATAATACACTTTTTATTTGAACAACGATAAAAATATTCTATTGTCTGGCTGGGCCTATTGACAATTTCAAAAATATGGAGTCTATGAACACCTTGAGTATAAATGAAAGAAATTATATTCGCTATTATCTTTTATTGTGACAATAATTCTTCCTGCCTTTATCTTTCCTCAACAAAATATAATGTATAACAACAATACATTCAAATGCTAGAATACTTGAACCTAAGAGAAATTTTCCATTCAAATCTGTTTTGATCACTAACACCTATTCCATTTGGATTGATGATGAAACCTTCGGCATTCACCCATTTGGTCAATAATAAACTCTATTGCCGATTATACAAGAATACTATCATTAGGAATGTGTTAAACTCAGTACCGGTGACAGGCTTGTGGCACAATAGTATATTGTGCAATAATTGCAGAAATCAACCTATTCCATCCCTGTGTATAAAAGTTATGACGCGAGTGCCGCAATCGCAAGAGTGTGGAATATGTTTTCTGCATGAGCAGCACACTGAACTTCTACGATCAAATCAAAAATATATTGATTCTATTTCAAACTACATATTTCATAACAGTAATTAGCGATATAAATTGTAAGTAGAATTAAATAATCTTAAATTTTTACTGACTTTTGTATTTTTTTTAGAAATCCTGCAATCGTTTTCAGCAGATTGATTGTAGGATTTCATTTGCTAATGACATTTTGCTTACCAGACTGTCATCGATATATCCCTTTGCCGTTGTGGTTGATCTCCACCCACCGCGCCGCGACATATTGCTAAAGGGTTGTTATGTTTTCACCACAGTCTGTCTACCACTATCTTGTATAGTTTTCAGTATCTGGCAACTTTTAAATTTGAGCAATTTGCTATGCTATATTACTAAATTTGTTTTTTTTGGGAAAGAAAGTTTTTGGCTGTCTACTAGACCATCTTAATATAAAAAAAGATGAGGGAATCTTCCAAAGAAAGAAAGTAACTAACCAATTTGACACGGTCACGGCTTCCCATCTAGCCGGAAGTTCGAAGTCTGCTGGAACTGCAGCATTTTGTCTGGCGAGAAATTGAAAAGAAAAAAATACCAAAATCTTGGTAAAAACTATCTGTTCCATCCAGTAGCGGTGTTTATGGCCCGGAGTCTGTGTTATTCGTTGATGAACTCAGAAGGAGAATAGGCCAAGCAACGAAATATCACCGTTCTACCTCTTTTTTGATAGGAAGAATTAGTATTGCTATTCAACGTGACAATGCTGCTTCGGTCCTTGGAACTATTCCTCCTTCACATAATTTTGATAAGCTCATGCATTGCCCTAATTTCAGTACGGAACTTAAGCCTCTTCAAAACAAGCCGAAATATGTGGATATTCATCAGTCTCCTATCAAGGTTAATTCACAAGTGATTGATCCACCTTCTTCTTTTTCAGTGCTGTCAGTGGACTGGTTATTCTTGCCCCC
>WOGN01007219.1:0-11962 GCA_015342105.1 Leptinotarsa texana | reverse complement strand
CTTTCACCTATTTGATTCAATCGCAGCCAAAAGAAATCTTATTTGAATTGAAGGGGTTATATTTTTAGAAGTGATTAATTTCTGGAAAGAAAGTTTTTGGCTTTCTACTACTCCATATTGATACAAAAAAAGAAGGATGAGGGCATCTTCCAAAGAAAAGAAGGAAGTAACTCTATAAATGGATGTGTAGATCATGCAAAGAAGTAACCTTCACACTCAAACTGAAAGAAAGTCCTCCTCCTTCTTCCGTATGATTCAACGTTCATATAAAAGTAGCTGTTTCAGGAGGAATTTCTTTCAGTTTGTGTCTGAAAGTTACTTTTTTGCATGATCTACACATCCATGTATTGAGTTACTCATTTTCAACTTGATTACTTTCTTCCTTTCTTTGGAAGATTCCCACATCTTTTTATGTATCAAGATGGAGTAGTAGAAAGCCAAAAACTTTCTTTCCAATAACAAAATATATTTCTATAATTATATACATATCAAAAGGTATTTGTTCACTAAGATAATAACGATTCAATATTTCAAAAAGTATAACCCGTTCATGTGAAACATTAATATAACAAATTTTACCTCATCCTATAGCAATCAGGTCGATCTGAAACGACTATATATTTTTAATACCGAACCGGACATGGAAGCCATTATAGAGCCAAAAGATCTAAAGATTAAGAGAGGGCAAGTCTGCATGTTAACCAATGGAGGTTTCTCCGGAAGTGTTCTATTAAGCCAACTTCTGGTTATATTTTGCTCTCACTTTTTTACCCTTTTTCTGTGCATTGTTCGTTACGCTTGGTCCGGTATGCACTGGCAATAGTCCGTATCTAAGACTCCGGTTCATTGTTTTCGGTTATGCTTCGAAAAATTATTTAATTGTATGGCTGTAAAAAGTATCATTGCAAATTAGAGGATCACGAAGTCTGTTACTCTTTTGTTTTATCTGATTGTATCAATATGGGAAGAACCGTATTTTCTGTAGGATTACCGTAAACAAATGTAACTGAAGTTAGATATTATTGAATGAATTTCAGTTTAAATTTTTGAGTAGGAAATTACAAAAAAAAAACTTATATCATTCATGGTTTCTCGAAATGACCATTATGCATTCGTTCTTCACAATTTGTGGCTGTGAGTGTAATTGTGAATGTAGTTTGGTGTCATGCGGTCCGTATACATGTTTCATGTCCGTTCCTCGGCGTAATCAGAGATTTCAGTTTTACTGCGCTATTTCAGCTCAATGATTTCTCTCACATATTCAATAGATTCATTCTTGCATGCTTCATTAATACATTATGTGAATATGTTAACTCCAAAAGTGTCTTCAATGCTGCTCTTACTGTGGTTTGGTGCATTGTTGAAAGCAATCACCCCTTTCTTCAAATCTGATTCTAGTTCTCCTACAATTGTATCTCATCACATTGGAGTTGTTAAGGCAAAGGTTCACCTGCCTTGTTCTAACCAATAACAGCAGTAACTACGGTGTCAACCATCAGCTGAAATGAAATAAGATAAGGTTTATCAAGAAGGAACTTCCTACCAAATCATGTAAGATTATGGAACAATTTCTTGTCTTCTGATAATAGCATATCAAATAGCATTTCGTGACTGTATAGTACTTGTCTAGCTAGCATGAAAGAGATCTAATAAATTGCAGAATGATAACGAAGGGAAAACATTCAACATCATTCACAAATGTCCCTCATCCTTTTTTTGTATCAATATGGAGTAGTAGAAAGCCAAAAACGTTCTTTCCTGTCAATTTAATTCTGTTATTTGATTTAAAAATTGAGAACTTAGTGGTCAGAAGTTATTTTGAAAAATGTCTATTTGTGAGTTTTCTCTGACTCCACCGGATATAGCAGAAGCAGCGAAAGTAGCGTCACAAAAATTATTGCCAGCTAAATCACGGAAAATTCATGAAACGGCGTATTCAAGATTCATGGAATGGATATTGCATGAAAGCTGCGATATTTACGAGTACACATATTAGTTACCTTTTAAATAATGCTCCCAATGAAGTTTATTGTTGTATTTGGGAATGCAGGAGCTTGTCAAATTTGTGAAATCAGCCAGGTAACATTAGATGATATTGAAGATTCGGGAACGTTATTAATTGTGAAACTCAAGCAAACAAAGAATGATATGAACAGGAGATTTGTAGTTACTGAAGAATACATAAATTTCAACCGAATGTACATGTCCCTTCGTCTAGCAGCAGCAAAGGATCGCCGCCTGTTTTATGCATATCGCAATGGAAAATGTATCAATCAAGTTGTGGGTAGCAATCAGCCACCTGAAGCAGTGGCTAATTTTCTTCAACTTGAAAATTCTAATTCATATACAGGTCATTCATTTCGGAGATCGTCTGCTACACTTTTAGTTGAATCTGAGGAAAACTTGATGACACTAAGGAAACATGGCGGTTGGAAGTCATTAACGGTCTCTGAAGAGTATGTTGATGAATCGGTAGCACACAGGACATAAATAGCTAATGAAGTGTTTAGAACGTTTGGCAGTGCTGAAATAACACCCACACCCGATTTGCGGCCAGGTACATCAACGGCAGTTGTATCAATGACAGAGAAAAATATAATTTCAACACAAGAAAATAAATTCGACTGTTGTACCGAATAGTTAAAGCAACATATCATTCATGCGATGCACATTTATTAATTGTACTTTTGATATAAAGGAAATGTAACTTTTGTATAAGAATATTCTAAAATTAAATTTCTACCTTCACTCTTCAAGCAACTTTTGATATCTCCAGTAGGTTGTGCTTTAAAAATGATGCCAAACGACATGCATATGACCGATCAAGTGATTTTTCTTCCCTGTCAATTTGGACATTTTTTCTAAAAAATGTTCAGAAAGGCAGTTATTGCTCAAAATTTCGAAAATCGGTAGAGAGAAAAGATGATTGTTTTTCATTTTTTACCCATATACCAATTTTTAGCTCTCTGGTACAAATTAAATTTTTTTACAGTTTTTCGAAAATTTGACATTTGCCGATTTCTTAAATTCAGCCAAACCTCAACAAAGTTAGTGTCTAACTCATCTTTCCAACGTATTTTTATTACCAAATGCAATTCTAAATACAACTTATTTCGCAAAAATTCAAAACACCAGAAAAAATTATGCCAAAAATGATGCAAAGTTGATACAGTTTTTAAAAACAGATAAATATTCCACTTTATTTCTACTTTTTGCGAAATAGCTTGATACATAGGCGTAATTAAATAACAATATCAATGAAAAGTCATAATTTATTCTATACTGCACTGTTCAAACAGTTAAACTTTGATTACTAATTACGAAAAATTACAACGGCAATGAAAATGAGGATATCTGGAAGAGAGATCGACTTGCAAGTTTTCTAATAGACAGTTGGCTCACCTGGAATCTGCTCTTCGGATATGTGAAGTCGAAGATCAAGGGTCAGATTACAACTCTTTACCCTCTGTATCAACAGAAATTCCAAACCCAGTCCGAAGAACAAAATTACGGTGTACAATAAGATATTCAAGCCTGTCACCAACGAATATCTCAATTCTGGCAAGATTGCAAAGTGAGTTGATATGGATGATAGTAAACGATCCGTGGTTTGTGCAGAATGACGCCATCCGCAATGATTTGCAGCTCCCTTTGATTCAGCAGTCTATTTAGTCGAGGAATCGGCGAGTGTTCGATTCTGCGAAAACTCACGATTATCAGTTAGTTAGAGAAGCTATAGACTATGCTGTAGACGACCTCTCTTGATATAGACGGCCCCGACACTCTGTCGAATGAGGCCCTCATATCCTCCGTTAACGCATGGATAATCGTTTCAGCTACTCATCCCAGGCCAGGTAGGGGTATTACGTGAAAGGAGGTACTGATGTCTGAGGACTTTCATGCCGCCAATCCCAACATCTGTTTATATCCCATTACGTGAAAGGAGGTACTGATGTCTGAGGACTTTCATGCCGCCAATCCCAACATCTGTTTATATCCCATTTGTCCTTCTGACATAAGGTCGCTCTAAGGTTCAGGGAGCAAGGCTCCAATCTGTTTCTACCCAAAATGAAATTTTTTTTTTTTGAACTTTGCTTAATATTCAGTGTCACTGTTTTTTTCAGTTTGAAAGCCGTTGTTTTCTTGTTTTTGGGATTTCTTCCTGACGTTCCAAAAATCCATGGCTTTCAAACTCGAAAAACAATGACACTGAAAACCCCAGCCGCGAAAGTCTAAACCATTTTGTCTTTGATTAATATTGCTTGAAAAAATACCAGATTCCAAAACATACCGAGTTTCAACGGATCTATCAGACAAGTCATAACTTCTAAACTATTAGGTGTATCAAGATGAGACTTGGTATAGGTAAATGGTGTGAGAGTTTCACATATCTTTTACTTTCCGGTCACTTCTGGTTTTTTTCGAAAATGGCTCCGGTTCCAAATTGTTTAATGGAACACCCTGTATATTGTAACATTTTTGGATTTCCGAGTTGATTCTGGATCAGAATGTGACATTTGAGATAGTTTTTACGTCTACTTAATTGTTTTACTCACTTTTGAAATATCATCTAGGTGGCCATGATCGGATATAAATTAATCAAGGGACCACAGGTGATGTCAGAAAATTACAATCGCGGATTCTCAGTGAGTTGTGTGTTAGATATGAATAAAACAAGTTGGCAAAATTGCATTTCTGTATCTATTACTTCTAAAATGGCCACCAATTTTTGACAGGCACTTTCCGAAAAAAAAATTACAAAACTAACGGTACTATTTTATTTGCGATTGGATTACAAATAAAAACATAAATTGAATACTACTGAGGAAAATATTGAACAATATTTCATTAACTTTCATCAAGTGTGCCATGGATAGGCATTAAGCATAATATTTTGCAGTTATTTTCATCAAGTCTTATTTGAAGAACAAAACACTTAGGTACTTTGGTTATGACAGTGATATAAGCTTAATGAATATGACGTGAACGTTTGTTGATTTTCATTAAATTTCAGATTCATTTTCCGTCAAAATAATGAATACTCTACTCTAAGTGAAGAAGAGGATTTGTCGTTATTGTTTGGAGAATGCCACGTAAATGTTTCGAATGCTGCTAGATTGCATGCTCAGACTTATCCCAATCGGCAACAATCATCTCATCAGTATTTTCCGTATGTTAAGAATCGTTTTATGGAAATCGAGAGGCAGAACAGAGGTTTATTTTCAACGAAGAGACTGAGATTGACGTTCTTGTCATGGTTGAGGTTGACAAAACGGTTTTCTTAAGAGAAATCAGTCAAAAAATGAAGATAAGTCACAAATCAGCAAGAAAAATACTTCAAAAGCACAAATATCGAGCATTTAAATATCAGTTACATCAACATTTGTATGCTGACGATGGCGATAGACCAGTGGTGTTTCGTGATTGGTTGCTGCAAAATCATAGAGTTAACCCAAATTTCATCAACTACATTTCATTCCTCGACAATTCCTGGTTTGAAAATAATGGCTTGTTTAGTAAGCAAAATTCTTGGTCCTGGGCCCAACAAAATCAACATGCTGAGAGAGGGCAATTTTCAAGAAAGGTTTGGCGTCAATGTCTTGGTCGGTGAAAACAGAAAAATTGGGTTAACATTGTCTCAAGGTCAGTTAACAGGGCTAACAGGTTTTCTTCAAAAGGAAATCGAGAATAATTTCAGTAATTTACTTTCAGCAGTATCACGACAAATGTACTTCCAAGCATCCCCTCATAATACTAAAGACGTTCTTGATTACTCAATAGAGCATTTCAGAACTCATGTTATTGCAATCAATGGTCCAGTACGGTGGCCTGCCGGCTCACCGGATCTGACTGTACTAGATTTCTTCATTTGGGGATACGTTAGTTGAAGGGTCCACTCAGCCACTCTCGAATTCCCAGAAAAAAGATTCTACAGGCATTTAGAAGTATAACACCTTAAATATTATGAAACGCGTTGAGAGGAACAATTGAACGGGCTGATATGTGTCTTGAACAAGAAGGAATGCACTTTGAAAATGTATTATACTGGAATTTAAAAAAATTGGATATTGCAAAAAATTTAAATGCGTCGCTGAAATTAATAGTTGACTTTGTTAAATTTGTTGATTTAATTGCAAATGAATTAGTAACTTTAGATTCGTCAGAAATATAATTTTTTCAGAAGTGCTCACGAGAGTAAATAATTAATATCTATGGCAAACGTGACAAAATTAAATAAATTATTATCAACTATTTTCTTCAGTAATATCTAATTTATATTTCTTATTTCTAATCAAATCGCAAAAAATTAGTATCGTTAAATTCATCAAAAAACCCTTTTTTTGCAAAACGTCTGTCACCTGAGGTTCTTAAATCAGTTCACGTTCGACCATGGCCACATAAATACAATTTCTAAAGTGACTCTGAAAAAATAAAGTACTCGTAAAAACTTTCGCAAATGTCAAATTCTGATTCAGAATAGTCTCAGAAATCCAAAAATAGTACAATATACAGGGTGTTCCATTTAAAAATTCAGAATCGGAACCATTTCCGGTGAAACCGAAAGAAGAATATGAATATGAAAGAACGTGAAGAATATGAAAAAAATCTTCACATAACATTCACCTATTATACCAAATCCAATTTTTATACACCAAATAGTCTAGAAATTATGACTGCCGCATCCCTACGAGAGACAACTCTGTAGTCAAGTCGAAACGAATTGAGGACTAACGAGGTCTTACCTTTTAATATGTGATTCCTAACATGGACTAGTCTTCTAGATTTGTTGATACTCGGTATATTGAGAGAACTCTTCTTGTGATTAGGCAATTGAATTTGATGTTACGTAGGCAATATTTATCTTTACGCTACTTTTAAAATTACATTAACAGTCATTGTAGTTTTTCTAAAAATAACAGAACAAAATGAATGTCATTATGGTGTTTTGTTTGAACTTTTGTTTTCTTTCATGGTTTCTGCTCTACTAATTTCAGCATCGACATATTTCAGTCAGAGAAAAGTTTACAAAACAAATCCATTGTTCACCAGAAAAACTCTAGTAGGATGATATATTGGAAAATAAAACACACTTAGAAGAACATTCTGATAATACTGTTAATTTGAGCAAAGATTTATTGTACAGCGTGACAAATTTCCCAACCAGGCATCATATTCAAAGGACAATACTAGAATAATGCAACAATACAATGAAGCCACCTTGAATATAGTAGACACAATGACGAGCATTAGATCTCATTATGTTCAAAGAATACCAAACAGAGGTAAGTAACTCACCTCACATGTCACTTCAACAATTCCTTAATTGTCTCATCTTTTGTGTCAAAAAACCTCCAAAACTGTCTGTGGTCCACCCCGTAGGTGGCCGACCAATCGACGAGTCAATATAACCTGCAATTCCAACAAATGATCTTTGTTCTGTGAAAACAAGTTGGGCAAAATGGAATCCGACAAATAAATGTGTGTGGTCAAAATATTCTCAACTTGGGATAATTCTTCGGTAAGATCGTATCTTACCGCAGATTTCAAAGAAGAGTGTATTTCTTCGTTGGGAATTTCATTCTCCGCTAACGTCTCAATCATCGCATACTTCAGTGTAGCCGAAAAAAAACTTGTGGTATGCCACAAGAATTTTATTCTCATTAGTGAAGTCGAATGTACACCCACACGTTAGAAATATTCGAGTTCTTGAAAGTAGGCATTGTGACTGCCTCGGGCGATATTATGATCATCTATTCATATTTTCAAATTCGTAGTAAAAGTTTCAATGACATGAAATTAGGAACTGAGTTTTGTTGGATTCTCGAAAGAATAGAAGGCTGTATTTCATATTTCTTCCTAAATCAAAAAACAATCGGGATATCTATGATTTTATTCACCAACCCGTGGGTTGGGCTCGTCTCAAGGTGGCGGATAGGGGAACGGCTAAGAGACTGGAGGCCCTGTCCGGGAAGCCACGGAAGGGGTCGCCGGATTCCTGGTCTGTGGCAGAAATAAGTAGGGTGAGATAAACTAAAAAACCCCCAGAAGGCTTTGCAAAACATTCCACCGTGGAACAGCCTACCAAAGCTAAGGTGTAAGGAATCGTGCCGACAGCTGTATGGCCGCAGGGTGATATGTGGTCACGAACGACATATAGTTTCATAAATAAAAATAGATATTACAGTGAGAATTATCTTTTCCTTAAACAGTGGTCTGCAATAATCTCGTGGTTTTGCTTTACACAGAAAATGTACAGCTCTTTTCTGTATAACTGTAATTGATTACAGTGTTGCACAAAAAGGGACAACTTTAGGCAAATATCTTTGTTATATAAAATTATTTGAAAAAGTTGTAGCACAAAGGGTTATGGATCATTTGAAATCAAATAGGCTGCTATGTATGCCTCAGCATGGTTTCAGGAAAAATAAATCTATAGAAACATCTTCCTATCATCTTCTGAATTATATTCACACAGATATTGTGCGCAGTATGCGCATATTTTCTCATAAAAAAACTGTCAATGTTCGGGTTTCCACGAAATATAATAAATTGGATACAATCCTATATGACAAACAAAGAAATGGTTGTAATCTGCAATTTAGCGACATCAGAGTCAAAGACGGTAAAACTCGGGATGCCACAGGACTCTGTTCTAGGACCTCTACTGTTTCTTCTCTCTCCCTCAACATATAACGGAAGGCTACGTCGCAATGTTTGCTGATGATACAACGATAACTATAGCAGGCAATAATGCTGAGCAACTTATCAGCAAATCTGAACATATTATTGGTGCCGAAGAAATGAGCTCATTCTGAATACTTCTGAATCGATCAGTGTTAACTTCCACTTCAGAAGAAATATTCCATTTGGTCGAGACTCTAGCTATGATATTGAAACTTCTGAAGAAATAAAATTTTTAGGGACCTACCTAGACGCCAATCTAAATTGGGAAAGGCAGGTGGACTATATATGTGCTAAGTTAAATAGAGCATATTATGCCATAAATCCTGTTTGGATGAAACTGGCTTACTAAACATTTATTATTCCATGGCCTACCCTCACATAAGTCTGAATATTATAGCTTGGGGCAGAGCAAGAGATTTTTCCAGAGTCTTCATAGAACAGAAATGCATCATGAGGCTAATCTTCAATATGGATTTCTGGGATAGCTGCCGGTCCGTCTTTATAGACAAAAAAATATTGACAGCTGCATTCATCTTCATTCTTAAATATACCTCATTTGTTAGGCAAAACAATAAATCATATGAAAAGACTGCTTCAGATCACAGTCATGATACAAGAAATCGTGATCTTTTAGAAATCCCACAGCATCTTATGACAAGCTATGAAAAATCTCCTCAGTATAATGCCATTACGTGCTCCAATGAGCTGCCAAATATAGTTGAAAAAAGTACAAGTGACAAAGTATTCCATGAATATGTTAAAACTATGCTTTTAGAAAGATGCTATTACAGTTAACAAGATTTTTTAATTGACAATCTCACAAACAATCAAATTCACTGTGGACGTGTTTTTATTTAGATTGAATTATGTGAATGATGTAAAATGTTCAGTTAATTTGTAGGCATCTATGCTCACTTGTATATATTTGTATATAGGTATGTGTATATATGTGTGTTTGTGTATATATATATATATATATATATATAGAGGTAAATCTGTGTTCAATCTCCTTCTCTTTTTATTTTTATTAGCCTGTAGTACAACAGACTTACCATATATAGCCAAGTGTATCAAAAATGGTGAATAAATATTATTATTATTATTATTGTTACAGTACAAGCACCCCAGAAAGGAATTCCATATCGTAGATGAGATTGTATGAGAGAGTGATATATTACTTTGGCGGCAGCAAATCCCAACTCATAAGATGTTAGCCTCACAGCATAAGGGGATAACTTTTGGGAAAGAAAGTTTTTGGCTTTCTACTACTCCATCTTGATACTTGATAACTTTAATTTGAGACTCTTGATATGGTCTTCAAATTTCAAATCACTGTCAATAGGTAGTCCCAGAAATTGTATTGAAGGTTTATTCTTAACAAAGACGTTGTCAATTTGTAAATTGAGGATGGAACATTTGAAGCAAATTACGTTCGTTTTAGAAATAATAAAACTGAGAAGATTTGCGTCACAACATCTTTTTATGCTGCTAATATCATGATTTATTACTGTTTCAACTTCAGCGGGATTCTGATCATGTCATAAAATTGTAGTGTCGTCAGCGAATAGTGTAAACTCTCCTTTAATATCAATGGATATCGGATCATTTATATACAAGAGAAATAATGGTGGACCTAGGACGGAGCCTTGTGAAACTCCACAATTTATTTTTCCTTCCTCAGAACAATCAGTCGTTTTAACAATTTGACTACGCTCAGATGAATAAGATTCCAACCAATTGAATGGGTGGCTGCAAGCAGCTTCATCAGTCCAGAACCTGTCATTGGCATCGCTTTAGGCTTTACCAAACAAATATTGAACACCTGGGTAGCAAGAAGATCTATCGGATTGTGGCAGAATCTTCCAGGATAGACTCAGTGCAAGGCGTGTATTCACCCTTCGAAGCTTGAAACCAATCAGTTGTTGGACTACAGGAGGGATGGACTACGATGTCTTACATGTCACTATCATTTGAGTCATCATATGCAGAGGCTCAGACTGTCGGAAGATAGTGTGTGTCGCCTGTGTTTGGAAAATGATAAAACAGCAGAGCACATACTTTGTGCCTGCCGCGCTGGGGACCCAGGTTTTAAGAGTTGGGCAGAGTCATATTCTTCCCATTTGACCTGAAAGATCACTCACCATACAAATTAATCGGCTTCGTTAAGAAGCTGGGTTTGTTTGGTCGAGTGTGAATAGGTATGAGCCAGAACAAACCTTTGCGGGTTGCGGTGATTTAATAAATGTTTTTTCAGAAACATTGAAATTCATATTATGTTTCAAATAGGCAGCGTATATAATAAATTCCAGATTCTGAATGACTACTAAAGACAAAATCAAAAAGTCAGCTAACAAACAAATTCCCCAAAGAAAACCAAGAATTGTTTTATTTCCGAGAAAGTTCGACCTTCAACGTACAGGTGATTGCACCTCAAATTCTCCTATCAGTAGAAGCTGATTCGTTTATTTTCAGTCAAGATAATATCTCGTCCGTTCCCGGCTCAGTACAATTTAATTAATCTCCTTAATTTTTCCCCGAATTCGAGACTCAATTGATATATCACACTATTAGATCTTATCATTTTAAGTGTGGGTATAAAATATCAAGAGAAACAAAACTGAAAGAAAAAATGTAATAAACTGTTGAACACCTGTAATTGAGTGTTGGGTTGGATTATAAATATGGGCGGTACCATTGTTCATATCTCAACAATAAATTCTTGAATTCTGTGCAGCACCGGCTCCAGATATTTACAACCCAGCGGCTGTCGACAAATAAATAGCAATCAAAATATCCTTCATTATCAAAGAATAACATCCTGTTGACAAAGCCTGTATAAATAAAATAAATTGAATTAAATTATATGAATAACATTTAGATAATTATTTACTTAGTATACATAGTATACATAGTCACTACTTTATAAAATTGAATTGTTAAACAGCAATTATTCACTCATTTAAAATTTAAAATATAATATACAATAGTAGGTATATGCTATCAAAATGTAAAGTTTTGGTATATTTATTATTAGTCTATTATATCCGCATAATATTCTTCCAAACTATAATAGGGTCTATCGGAAAGAACTCTTCTCACAGCTTTCCTGAAGCCAGTGTTGGACTGTATGTTTTTTATATAATTTGGAAGGTGGTTGCCCTTAACTAGAGTGGAATATGGTAAAGGTAGTTTGATATGGTTACTTTGGCGGGTGGCATATCTACTATTTGTACTGAAATTTCGTTTATGTTTATAAATGAGATACACTGTTTCAAGT
>WOGN01007218.1:0-11962 GCA_015342105.1 Leptinotarsa texana | reverse complement strand
TACTGGAGTTTTTTTCCAACACCAAATCGTTATTTTTACACCTCGACACGTGTTTCGATCACCAAGTGATAAGATAAGGAAGGAATTTATCTTCCTCTTGAAGATGATGACTTGGTGATCGAAACACGTTCGAGGTGTGAAAATAACGTTTTGGTGTTGAGAAAAAAAAAGAAAGAAAAAACTCCAGTAATATTCATTACTACACCAAAGGTTCCAAACAGTACATCATAAGTTGGTAATAGGTTATTCAACATTTTCTAAATGTAAATCAAAATTGTGACATTTGTAGATAAATTTTGAAAATATATTCATTGAATGGAATATGTCTAATACATTCAGGAAACTTGTGCGAACAATGGATTAATGAGATCTTACCTTTTAATGTACGACGACTAGTAGGTGCCAGATGATACGCAGGAATCGTTTGAATGATGATTATTTCAAAATAAAAAAACAATAATTTTCTGAAATGTTTTTCATTATCTTGGAAATGAATAAGTTTTATTTTTTTGAGAAGCTTATTGGATCACTTGGCCTCACCGATACCCTAATAAGTGGAATTTGGAACCTCTGGTGTGAGTCTGTTAAAAACACGTTTTTCTGACCAGAACAAAATGACTCTTGATGCGCGTTTCGCTAACCACGTTACCATCATCAGGAATGGATTACGACTTATGGTGATGCAATGCAATTTTGTTCTGGAAAGGAAAGTGTTTTAAATAAACTCACCAATCTAACCCATCTTTTTTCTTGTTAATCCATCAAGAGGAACCAAAAAAAATTAATAAGGTTTTTTTTTCAGTCCTGAGGGGAAAATGAGCTGAAAAAGTTTCAAAATTTATGCCAAATATGTTCCTTCAGGAAAAATGAAATTTAAAAAAGGTCTTCATCCTTATAGCTTTTAAGATACTTTTTTTTCTCGATATTTCAGAAAAATTTACAAAAATTTGATATATCACTGTAGGGATATTATATTTTTAGTTTATGACTACTTGTTTATTATAAAGTAAAAGAGAAAGTGAATTAAAAACCAATACTCATTATTATTCCTTTGAGCGAACCCTTGATAGTATCACATATGTAGCTCCCACCCTAAAATTTTGTATGGAATATTGATATTTCCTTTTGCTGTATAACAGAAAAATTCGACAGAGAAAATTTGTAACACATATCTCTTCAACGAAGTTCGCTTTTGTGAATCTTGCAAAATATTTCATTGGTTATCGAGGAAATAAGTTGGTTTATACTTTCATATAATGGTGAGTGAAGTGAATAATTTCCACCAGTTTCGAATTCCCCCCTTAAGAAGACATGAATGAAATAAAAACATTTTTATTCAATGCCAAAAAGTTAACAATAGAAATAAACATGAATAAGTGTATAAGGTTGAAATATAAATAAGACAGTTGAAGCTACTTCGAAATGTGGATTCAAAAAATTAAATCTTACACTTTAAAAAAAAACATTGCTAGCCTTAGATTAAACCATGAAACTGGTACAAGTACTGGTACTGATATGTCTGTGGGTTTTATGCAGTTTTCTTCTCGATATAAGAATGTAACTACAAAATAATCAAGGTTTTCGATATAGTCTCACTGCCTTTGAAATGAAGCTGCACAAAATGAGATCCTAATCTAAAATATACTTGGACCACTGGTGTTTCTTTTAAGTTGTTATGAATAATATTCATTATTTCAGTAAAAGTTACTTTGTCAGTCATTGTTATTCATTAAATTACATAATACGATTAGGATAGACAAAGAATGAAGGAATTTCAATTCACATTGAAATTAAACAGATTGGTCAATTAGGAAAATTTGTCTTTCACAAACTCCTCCATCCATTTACACTAATAATCTCCTGTTGAAATTTCAAAACTTACAAAATAAAGTGTAAAAATCACTGTCAATGTAGGATAGCCAGATTATAGACAAGAAGGAAACAGCCTGGAAAAAATTGGTCCTGTGAATAAATGCAAACACTTTTTATAAAACATTTTCTCAATAGAGGATTTTCGTATACAAAGATCATTTTTCTAATTTCTTCTCAACTATATTTTTTTGGAATCATATATCTTCATTTTAAAGCGAAACAGCTAACAAATTTAGATATATTCAACAAAATGTACCTTAGTAATACAGAGAATAGGACTACAATTGATCAAGGATAGAGTTTCAATCGAGGGTTCTCTACAATAACAAATAGGTAACAATTTGGCACCCGAAGGTCAAGTTAACAAAAAATATTCATCACAATTTTTATATAGGAAGCCAAAATTGTAACCATAACTTTGAATATAATAATATGTTGAGCACAATATCATATAGAGCAGTAACGAAGAAGCTTCTAACTCATGTGTATCAACATTTAATAAAATATAGAAATTCTCTTAGACAATATTTCCTAAATTCAGTTTATAATATTTCCAAAAGCACAGGCAAGTCTACAAAAAAATATGGTAATTTCCGAACGTAATTTCATTAATAACTTTGTATTAGTTAGCTTTGTTAAATTTTTAGTAATGTTAGTTCTGAGATAAGATATTCCAAACATGAGAATGGTTTAACTGAACAAATTAGAACCAATTGAAGTGCCAAAGTCTGAATCAGAAAAAAATAATATCACTTGAAACATTTTTTGATTCGTGTTGTGATATTAGTTTAACAAAATGTTAAGGGAGATGTGGTTGCCTTGTTTTCTTAGCAATGCATTTGTGGTTTAGGCTAGTTATTAAAATAAATCATACTGAGTATAAGTAATATAAATAAGAGTTTGTAGAATGGTCCAATCATGTGACCCATTCAAATATTTCAAATATGAACACGGATTAGTTGAGAACTTTACCACATGGCCAACCCACAAATGAGGATGAACATTTTCATTCATTATCACAGTGGTCATTTATAAATTGCTTCCCTTCCATATTCTAATCAATGTATTACACTCAGTTGATTTAAATTTTTCAAAACTCAATCAACAAACTGGGAGTAGTAATTGGTTTCATAAACACATCAATTGAAATTTTCAACATATGAATCAGAATCAACAATAAACGTTAACGAAACGTATAGATCTCCCTCTACCAAAAATTATTTAACAATTACTTAGTTTTATTTTCCGTCAAGATATGATGACTACTTCTAACAGATAACGGAGAAGATATTTTAACGCTACTTGATGATTTGGTCTTCTTTAACTTCACACCATGGACCTTCTGAAGGGTTCTTTCGTGGGCATAAAGCAAGACTCCGATATGCCGGTGACCAGCTTCCATTGCAACTTTAAGCGCTGTACTGCCATCAACATCTGCTATGGTGGAATCACAATCTGGTTGACTCAGAAAATGCTTGACTATCTCAATGTGTCCATGCTCAGCAGCACACATCAATGCGGTACTGCCATCTTCGTCCTGAATATTGATGTCAGCTCCTGCTTCTAATAGCAGCTTCACCATATCCAACCTGCCATGACTGACTGCCAACATCAAAGCTGTTTGACTGTGCTGTTTTGCACGAATGTTAACATCAGAGAGCTGGAAAAGCCTTCTGACAACGTTGGCGTCAGTTTGTGACCTCACTTCGGCCAAAGAAACTAGCATGATGCACGTGTAGCCAGCTTTGTTCTGCTTATTTACGTCACAAACCTTCGAGTCCAACAAAATCGAAACAACGTCAAAGTTCCCATGCGAAACAGCATAGTGCATAGCTGTGTTTCCGCTGGCATCAACCAGGTTAACCACATATTCCAACAGCAGGTTCGAGAGGTCTTCCAAGGCATCCAAATAGTCCTCAACATCAAGTGGATTCGCTACTGGTGAACTAGAAATCCTGAACCACTCTTCTTGAATGATATTTATAGCACTGTGGTTTTTGACATTTTTGGAGGAATTTTTCAACAAAGAGTCATTAAGTACTTTCATGGCAGCCTGCATTTCTTTACTGGGGGCGACCTTCTGCCTACTCTGGTTTGGTTCAATATATTGAAAAATAGCAGAGTCGGAGGTGGGTAGTTTGTATTCATGAACCTTAGCTTCAATTAGTGCGGGAGTACTATATTGCCGAGATACTGGTACTTCTGCTGCCGATGGAATCTGCAAGTTTTCGGAGGAACGGATTCCATTTGACATGTCTTTAGGAGACAGGTCTAAATCTGACAGCTTAGATATGAGAGGTTTTTCACTAGGTGGTGAATACACCTTGGTGTATGTATCCTGCCTCCTGAATTTTCTAATTTCCACAGGAGTTGTTGGTATTTGAGGTCTAGGAATCCTAGACGGTGTTGGACTCCCTTCTTCTTTCTTGTAGATTTCTTTAGCTTCTTCCTTGTCTTTTTCACATTTTGCACAAACTAATACCTCGGCAATATTGCAGCCAAAATCTGATGTCTTGATTTTATTTTCTTTTGCTTCACAACCAACATGCTTAATTTGTACAGCGAGCTCTTTTGTGTCAGTATACTTGGAAAGAGTATACTTTTCATACTGTGTGGTCTTATCGCAAGATTTAAGATCATACTGGCAAGATTTTGTAAAAGATTTCACTTTGATATCTGACTGACAAGATCTATTTATACTATTTATTTCATATTGTGATGATGCATTACGTGTTCTCGAGGAGAGATTCAGTTTATCCTCTCCCAAATTGAAAGATTTGCTCCTAGAGGTTAACGAAGCTAGCGATATTGGCATAGTGTGAGTGTCACTTTTCTCGGGACCAATACCTATTGACTTTTTAATTGTGTTACATTTCACACAAATGTTTTCATCAGTGGTATCATCTGAGCACCCTACTGAAGAACATTCTATAAATTTCTGTGTCAATTTATCTGATACTAAAACTTTCGCTAATATTCCTTTATGATCAACTTTTCTCTTTATTTCATCTGTTTGAGTGGACTCTGTCAGTTTTAATAGTTGCGCTTGTTCGTTTTGGAATTGAATACCTACATCTATTTTATCTTTTGGTAATGTCGTCTGGGTTTCTCTAGCAACTGTCAATTTTTTATAAATATGATTAGACAATGAATTTTGAGCATTTAAAAATTGCACTTTTTCTTTGAACCATTTGTCACCAAGCTCATTATCTATGGTTCCTGTCGAAACAGATTTTGTACTGGGGTTTTGATGTCCACTACTCACATCTCTGGTTGAAACACCACACGTGATGCCAATATCTTTCTGAGGTGGTTTGAAAAAATGTGTACTTTGTTGACCTGGTTGAATGTGATTAATATTTAAAGAATTCATACCTGTTGAATCTTGGGTTCTCAAACGAAGGAGCAAACTTCGATTTTCCTCTTTTAGGCAAGAAATTTGACATTCCAATTCAGGTAGAAGTTTTACTTGTTCTTCCAACTCCCTCGTTCTCTCAAGGCTCAAAGCCATTTGTTCCCTGATATTCTGTAATGCTAAAGGACTCAGTCCGTAAGTGTCCTCATCAAAATCATCCTTAGTACGCCCCATGTGTGTTATGGGCAAAGCTGCATTGCTCGAATCTGAACTTGAAGAATCGGACGACATAGAGAGCCCTCTTTGTAGAATTCCAGAAACTGCAGTAACATCGGGAAGATTATTAGACAAGGTATCTTTAGATCTATGGAGAGTCTTTTCAAAATCAGACACGGCATCGTCAAATCCATCAGAAGTATATACATATTTGCTTTGTTGGGTATTTGAATTTAGTGGTGGCGATAATAAACTGGAGGGCGAAGAATCCTGCTCTTCTATAGGCTTGTAACTCTGTTCCAAAATTGCTAGGACAGGAGGTGTTAGTCCTAGCAATACTTCCATGGACTGTCTCTGCCTTCTTCTGTCCTTTCTTCTCTTGATTGAACCTGTACGATTATCAGCCTCTTTAATAATTGATTCACAGTATCGTACGAAATCGAGGTCGATGTGGTAGCCATAAGGACAGCAATTGCACTCATACCAAGAGTAACCATTTTCGTTAGTTTTTCTCATTTGATTGTTGACAGGTGGGGTGTAATTTGGATATGGCATATTATTTAATCTCAAATTGAATTGGCAATTGGCTAAAGCTTATCTTCCTCGATTAGAATCTCGTAAGAGAGTTTAAAATTCAACAGGTGCATGACACAATAGTGCAATTTAGATAAGTGAATGTACGCCTACCAGGCTCCAGAAGAGGGCAACGGAAAACATGAAGAATTATTCCAAAGGACGTAGTTCTCACTGTTTACTAAGTTGCATTCAAAAATGAAATTGTTAACTTCTTCATTACGTGAAAATATACAATAACAAGAAAAAAAACTAAATTTTACGATTTACAACGTTGCCAAAATGGGTGTAATCTCTCCGATTTTAAAAGTCGAAAGGATGGCTCAGTTCTCACTGAGCCATCTGTCGTGAGTCGTGAGTAATAAGCACATGAGATAATTAACGGTTTCATTTTCCGAAATGTAATACTCTTTGATGTGTTTTGTTCAGAAATACTTCTATCATTTGGAATACATTCCCCTTCTAATGCCTTATTAATGTATATTTTTCAATAAATTGATGTATGTAGCCATTACTACGTGGTGGGAGATCATCATAAAATTTGAGAAATAAAACTTTCAATGTTTTTAGACCACTTGTATTTGTAACTAACGTTATAGGGTTTCGTCCTATACGAACATATTCAAATGAATACAATAAACTCAGAAAGTGCAAATGTCTATTAGAAAATGGAACAGTTATTTCTGTAATGAATAAATACGTTTCTTCATAAATTTGTCATCTGATGGTAAACATCGACTACTAACAATAAGGGTACTGATATAATTGCAATGTTTAAACGTGTATAATAAATATACTGTGGGGAGAAGCTAAGCATTTCATTTCATTTCTCAGCATCTTTGATAATGTGTACTGCAGTCGTAGACGAAACGTCAAGCATGAAAATCTAACAAACACAGAACATAGCTCTGGCACACCCTCAGAGTATAATAAGACATAGAGTTGCCATGCCCGTACGGTGCCTATACCTATACCAATACAATACAATGTTTTGAAACGGTTATCGAACTTTGCTTTATAAAATCACAAGAAGAAATTTGAGATTCATTCTCAGATTTGATGAACAAGAGGTAATTATTTATAATATTATACATAATATTCATGCAGTCATTATTCTCTGTGGTTCTGGCGTTGAATTTGGTCATTATTACGCTTTAGTCAAAAACGAAACGGACTGGTTTAAGTTTGAAGATAGTCGTGTCACGAAGTGTTCTGAAGATGCATTGAATCTATTGGAGCCTCTGGAAACATCCTACATTTTGTTTTATAAGACAGAGGACATTGGTAGATCAAGATCTTCAGATGATGTGGTGCTGCAGGTTTTTCCGGGTTTTCCTGCAGCTGAAAAAGCAAATGTGCCACTGAATCAATGAAGTCGCGCCGGAGCCTCAATTAATTTTTATTATTGTTTTTATTTTTATCGTTGTTTTAATGAAATAAGTATTAAAATTGTCAGAAAATTTGTTAAATGATAAGGTTAGAAATTGTAGAAGTTTTTTAAAACCAATTGTTTGAAAGTTACACCCGTTTGTTACATAACAAATAACCTAAGTGCTCTTGTGTTATATTAAAAAGTATTTTATAATTACGATTGAGGTTTAATATTATTATGTGAATTCATTCAAAATTGGTATTTAGGGGTCTTCGTGGACCGAAATTATTTTTTTTTTCAATAATTCATGCTGACGAATTCTATAATTACGAAAAATCGTTAATGTAAATGAAAACAACTGTATTCAAAAATGAAAAATATGTGTGTGCCATAGGTCATACCCATTATGTGATCAACAGATTGAAAAGCTTTCTGCTCAATGTTCAGTTTGTATACTAAATAGTTATTCTTGTGTTTTTTTCTTTGCACGAAGCTTTCGAATTGTATATAGACAATATTCAATAAGAAATGACGGTTGTCATTTTTCTAACCTGTTTTTGGTTGGGATATGTCCAATAATGAAATAATGTTAACCTTGTTTCAAAAACTTCATTTATAAGAATAAGATATCATTACAAACATAAAAAATGTCCCCTTTCATAATGTCGGTCCACAAAGAACCCTAGATACCAATTTTGAATGAAATCAGAATAATATCAAACCACAATCGTAATTAGTAATATACATGATTTCTGATCGAAAATTCTTTATATCGGACCTCACAAACCGTACCGCTTGTTTATCAAATCTGAGAATGAATCACAAATTTCTTCATCTGATCTTATGTAGCAAAGTTCATTACTTTTGAAATTAACATTTATTATTGTTATGAAGTTAGTTCATATGAAATAATTTAATTTTAAGCCAGTGAACCACGCGCTTCATTATAAAGCCATACATAAATAAAAATCTAGTAGGTGGTAGAAAAACTGGCTTCATTTCCATAATCATTAATAAATAATAAATAAAATTTTCTGTAGGAACTATTTGAACAGAATACGTTTTCACCTGAAATAATTTATTTTATTAATATATAATATCTCTCCGATTATCAACTAAACCACTGTTTTTTGGTCCCACTTACTTCAAATGTAAACAAACTCTCCATAACCTCTCATTACCTCCCCCACGACAATAAGTTGTACAGAAAAGGATAGTACGATACCCGTTTCAAAACAAATTAGTACAGGCACGGTACAAGCATGGCAACTCCATATCTTATTATTACTCTGAGGTTTCTATTATTGAATTTGACATCTGACACAAATTAAATCATTCTATTCTGGCAAATTTTTTATTTATGGCGTCACTACGAATCGTTTTTGAATATACGTTCGAATACGATTAAACGCCAGAAAACACCTTTGATCAGGAATATGCATTTCATCCATTGAAGTGACAGAAAATGTGTTGACTGTTATGAGAACTGTGCATACTAAGAAATGATGGTGTGTCTGCTTTCGTACGAGATGTTGTTTTTATAACTTTCTTGAAATATTTCTCTTCGATTATTGTTGATTTATGGATAACTTTATTTTTCAATTTCATTTGCACAGCCTTAGTTTTTTTGATATTTCCAGTTATTGAACTTCATTTCCAAAACTCATTGGATCTGTTACTGTTTCGTCTTCACAGCAAACAACAAATACTTCTTCAGAGTTTCCCGATGCATCTAATGTCGAAAGAATGGGTTCTTGGCCTTTGCCTCATAGTAATCAAATAAAATATATTTTTGTGCTACAGATCTTTCCGGGTGATCATTATTTTTTTGTTGACACTTCAATTTATGAGGAACTATACCCTTCTTGAATTCAATTATACCTACAACCAGTTTATATTTAACATAGATCTTCATATCATTCTCAATCTGAAACAAGAAAAAATAGAATGATGTACAAGTATAGATAGACTAATACTTGTGCTTATTGAGAATACTGCCTATACAATAAACAAAAGATGACCCAAAGCATTTGCCTTGTTTTAAGGTAGCTTAGTAAATATAAACATAACGGACACCTTTTGACACCGAAGGATTTATAACTACATATTTAAGTACTTATACAAAACAAATGTACATGACAGATTGTCATGTACACGTTAAAATTATCTTCGCAACAAAATACTTGGCATTTAGCTCCAAATGGATCCAACCTCTTCATGGTTATTATTAATTTCTATCTCATTTGGACATCCATTGGAACCAGAAAAAACAACTTTTCCGGTGAACTGACGGTGATTGTGCTTTACATTTGTACACAACACATGATTTTCTTTTATTTGGATGAGACATAATATTTTCGTAACCTCCACTGCGCGAGTATTGACTCATGACTTTGCAATTGCAGATGTGAATCATCCTTGAGGACATTATCCTGCAGAAGTTATTCGTAAACCACTATTTCTGACAGTCAGCAGGGTCCTTCTGACATATCAGTCCACATGAAAATAGCAGCATTAGAGGACTCAACTTGAATATAAACTCAGTGTACCGATACACGCAAACAAATAGTCCTCATATTCTTGCACTCACAGAAACCAGTCAGTGCTTCAATAAACCCCGTCAATTTTCTATATGGAATATCCCTTTTTATCCGAAGTGATTTTATGTGGTTCAAAATAATATCACAGAAGATCACTAAATTCATATGCTGCAATTATCGACCACCAACGATACACAATATCGGACAATATTCTTTTCACTTGCAAACACCATTGACTTTCTGCAAATCAATCATTCCAGTGCCGAGATCTCCATAGTCGGTGACTTTAATGTCCACAATATCGAATGGCTCAAATTTTCAAATATCAATGACGAACAAGGTCGCGAAGCTGAAGTTTTTGCAATAAGCAGCGGAGTTACTCAGATTATAAATGAGCCAACCAGGATTCCTAACCGAGATGGAGATTATGCTAGTTTTCTGGATCTATACCTAACAACCAATCCAGAAATTTACAGTCACCGTAAAGTCTCCATTGGAGTCTCTATAGACCAATCGCTTTGCTATCAGTGACATGGATACCTGCAAAACACGCTGGTGTTTTCCTAGTATCCATATTGCCTCTAACACTCTTTTTATTGTATATCAACGAGTTATTGGAAAAACCAAGAATCCAAAGGTGCTGACGACACCACCCTTGTCTCGACATTCCATTTGGATTCCAGAACATCGGCTGTGGATGGACATCTTCACCGGCAGCAGGAGGTTGCATATCTCAATGAGGATCTAGAGGTGATTTCGAATTGGGGTGAAAGTAACCAGGTTCAATTCAATTCCACGAAAATTCAGACATAGGTTTTCTCCAAACTGTACACACCTCAGCAACTTTGATGCTTTATAAAGCTCACATCATACCTTCTTTGAAGTTTCATTGAAGGCGGTTGACAATGATTCATAGTGAATTTCATTGGTTTGCACTTCCATTGTCTGATATATAAAATGATTTGAAGTCCCCGAAGGAAACCAATACAATTGAAAATGAATAGCTGAAATGAAATTATTATATTGAGAAAAAAACCCTGAAATGAAATTACAGGGAAATAAAATACAAACAAAAAATTTAATATTGAACAAGTAAACAAGTGAAGTGACGTAACTTAGCTTGAAATCTGCACATTTTTATTTCTTTTTTTTTGTTCAAGTAAAGTATCTCTTAATGTTCAATCTATTTTTTTGTTTAATGTGAAGCAACTTAGCTTGAAGTCTCTCAATTTTCATTTCCTTTTCTTTTAATTATTCAATTTTCAAATGTTTGCTTGTATTTTATTTCACTGTAATTTGATTTCAGGTTTTTTTTATTATACTTGTTATATTAGGCTATTCATTTTTAATTTTCAATTGTATTGGTTCTTTCTGGTATTTCAAATCATTTTATATTATATTAGACCATGAAAGTCCGAACTATTGAAATTACTTCTTTGGAGAATTGTTCTCATGTATGAAGCTCCGCCACTAAGCATAACCTGAAGCTGCTGGATTATATCCAGAAAAGAGCCATCCGCCTGACTGCAGACACGAACATCACTTTTGCAACCTTGATAGTCAGGAACATCGAAGAAAGTTTGGAGATTTGTCTCTCTATTAAAGATAATTTCACGGGAGGTGTTCAAATGACTTAACACATTTGATTCCACCAAGAGCGGTACATATCAGAAAAAAGCGACGGACTGTGGCTGCTCATCGTAATAGACCTAACTTTCAAGACGAAATTCCATAGAATGAGGAAATCGATCTAGGATGACCACTAAAAGGTATTAAATTTTGCAGCTCTAACCCTAAAAAATACTTCATATCGAACCAACTTTTTTCCATAAGGGGTATATATTTTTATAGATGACTTCTACCATTCATCCCAAGGTGCCAATGCCAATCTTCAATTAGTATCTACTGTGCATCTAGATACCTAGTTTGCATAATTTTTCTTTAGTGTACGTCCTACATGGGGACATCAAGTTAGTTACAAGTGACCAGTTGCAAATTAAATTTGTCACACAATTCTAAAATCTTTCTGAATCT
>WOGN01007217.1:0-11962 GCA_015342105.1 Leptinotarsa texana | reverse complement strand
GATTTGAAGCTTTATATCTTCTATTATTTATTTGCGAGCGCTTTCGACAGCTGGTCGTACTGTCATCATCTGGCACTTCTCAAAGGAGTTCGAGACGTGCGACAGAGAATTGTTCGGGAATGCTGATTTCTGAATCCGGATATCTTCAATAATGTAAGGAACGGTTTCGACAGTAGACTGCATTATTGTATGAAACTAGATGGAGGTCATTTTGAACACTTTATCCGTTGATTGTATTGTCATTGATATTACTTTTGTTGATTTCACCAATAAAATGAGCGACAGCGAATTTTCTGTTTTTACTTAAATGAAACGTTCAACATTCAATTTCTCAATACCAAATTTTAAAAAAGTTACAGAAGAAATAGAGGGACAAAAGTTCTTTCAAATGATGTATCACCCGACCCCCCATGCTATTGAAAAAATAGGGGAGTAGTTGCTGACCGCAGGGGGCTGAAGTTTCGGGTATGTTTTCCATATCAGAATATGTCCCCCTAGAAATGAAAATTGACGTGTTCTTTGAAATTTTTGATTACACGTTCGATTCTGACTTACAGGGGGGTCAAATTTTCGTTGGAACGCCCTGTATGATGAAATAAAGAGAAGTGAGATATTTTCAATACGTTCAGATTGGTTACTGGTTCGAATTGTTTCGGAACAAATAACATACTGAAGACCTCACAAAGTACATCATCTACGTGGCTGGACCATTTTAACTGATTATCAACGATTATACTAAGAAAAAATACATTTTGTCTTCAAAATTAATATGTTCCGAATGATGAATTTCATCAACCTATGTTGTCATTGATTGATAGATTTCTTAATGCGATTTTTGACAACCGATTATCTCTACATACTTCAATTTACACATTTAATTTTTTCATCACCTATGATTTCAATTTGACTTTCATCCATACATATTCTGTTGATTCTGTATCTATTCAGAGAGTAAATGTAATCTTCTTTTGATTAACATAACATAACAAATTCAAACAAATTTTCCAATAAAAAAATTACCTGATGGTAAACTTCCGTATGTGATATGGCTAGTAATATTCTCAACTACGACCGATCTGGATTTCTGATTGTCAAGAACCTCATTATCGTAAACACTCCTGAACGGATCGACAGTTTTCAAACATCTGATGGGGACAGAGCTTTCCAAAGGGGGAATCAATTGTTTCTCGATGGCCCAATCTAGCCATCTGTATTGCTTCCATATCGGAAAATCTGCAATTAAATATGCATTATGGATTTCAATACGTTGCAAGATATTTCAATTAAGGTTTCACGAACTTTATGAATTCATATTTTGTGAGGATGTTTCATGATCCATGACTCTTTTACAATTGTAAAATATAATAAATAGAAAATACATTAGTATTATTAACAAAAATAATTCACAAAAGTTACCACTTTATGCGAATGTAAATGTACCTACTCCAAAAAGTTGGACTGAATATTTCAAGGTTGCGAGAAAAATGAATTTTACAGTTTTCAATAAGTTTTGAACCGTTTTGTACAATCAACAAAAAATTTGGAAGTTGATTCTCGCGCACCAATGAAACGACCAATGATTTTCATTCCACCATTAATTATTTATTTCTCCTTGAAGAATTTCAAAGTTGGTTCATTAGTTCATTTTTCCTCAGTGTCAACTTTAACAGGTTGTTTCCAAACAGAGACAGGTATGATCTGAGATCATACCTGTCAAATATTACAAATGTGCCATGTACTCATTTTGATACTTCCTGTTACCTGACAAGTGAGTACTGATGATGACGAAAGTCAAAAGCGCTTTGCATTAATTTTATGATTATTCTTATGATTATACACTTTCATACAAACAATCTTCGATTCATTCATTCAATAAGTGTATTCAGCTTTCCAAATCTATTTATTATTATATCCAGTTCGGAAACATTTATCTTTTTGGAGAAACCAGAATTGAACCTGATTATTTTCACCGAATTGAACCTGATTATTTTCACTCCAATCCGGAAATCACGTCTAAATCATCATTCTCAGCTGATGTTCTGAAATTCAAATGAGATGACGAGATAAGTGAGCTATTGTCAGCAAATCAATATATCGGATTTCTGTTTTTTTTTCAATAAGTTGTTGGTATACAAAAAAAAATTGTAGACAATTTGGATCCCTGGTGAACACCAGCGTTGATGGTAAAAGTATTCGAGAGATATTCATCGGCCACTTGCAGAAAAAGTTCTTCAAAGAAGCTGGGGAGCCTTATACAAAAATGATTGGACAAGCCGTGTTAGGAGTCACACGTTAAAAGGTAAGATCTCGTTAATCCTCAGCTAGCACAAGTTGCGACTTCTGAGGGTTGTCGCTCGTAGGGTTGCTTAACGGAAAAACAGATTTTGAAACAGACAGACAGATATGGTCGAAGTTTGGCCTTTGGTTTAAGGTCTTAGAAATATAAAGCGCAACAGCTCTTGATAATGAGATAATGTGGTGCTATTAGGTGATGAATGATGTGACAAGATCCCAAGACGTAAGGTTTCAGTCTCAGTACTTCTGCACCGAGTTCTGTCTTGGGATCTACCTGTTATTCCTCTTAGGCTAACTACACATCCTGTCTTTTCAATAGCTTCTTTCTACTCTCGAGTCTTCATCCAATAATTTGCTGGACTGTATCGGTTGCATAGTTCCACCCCTCTTGCTCTCATTTTCAAAATGTTTCCAATGTTATATTATCTTACTCTAAGACTTTCGCCCAGAATAGGTCCACTTGTCATTTCCGATAACTATATTCAGTTGAATTGAAGGGGTTAATTGTGGGAAATAAAGTGTTTGGCTTTCTACTACTCCATCTTGATACAAAAAAAGAGTTGTGGGAATCTCCAAAAAAAAAAGGAAGGAAGTGATCGATTTGAAAATAAGTAACTCTATACATGGATGTGTAAATCATACGAAGAAGTAACTTTTAGGCACAAACTGGAACAAAGTACTCCCGAAACAGCTACTTTCATATAAACATTGAATTACACTGAATTATACAGAAGATACTTTTCTCTACTCAATTTCTATCCCAAGCATTCGTTATGGAATAAAATCAGATATCATTCACATGACTTCTACTTTAAATGAATGGTAACAAATTGCACTTACATGGAACACTGTCATCCTCACTGGTATACATCGATGTTTCGCCGTAAGACACTTGCCTCAAGGCTCATCAGTACCAAATTGGAAAACATTATAGAAAATACACACATTCATTCATGCATTATGATTTTTCATGTCACGGAATGAGCTTGATCTGCGTATGTCATCGATGACATCGTAATGACACTGATTCACCAATTTGATTCAATCCCTGCCAAGAGAAATCCTATTTGAATTGAAGGGGTTATATTTTTAGAAGTGATTAATTTGCGAGAAAAAAAGTTTTCTGCTCTCTACTACTCCATCTTGAAAAAGTAAAAAGAGATGTGGGAATCTTCCAAAAAAAAAAGGAAGGAAGTCATCAATTTGAAAATAAGGAACTCTGGAGTAGGGAAAAGTATCTTCTGTATAATTCAGTGTTCATATAAGAGTATTTGTTTGGAAAGAATTATTTTCTTTCGTGTAATTCAATGTTTTTATGAAAGTAGCTGCTTCACATTCGTGAATCTTCTTTGGTTCATAGTAAAGCAAGATATTGAAGACAATATCCTTGCAGGCCATGATCAAGCTCTCAGTTTCTGATTTGACTCCAAAAAGCAGAGATACATTAGACTTATTACTATTATTACTATCAATAATTCGAAAACTGGAACTCACCTGCTTTTTTCGATGGTTTGATCAAGGGTATGTCTCTGCTCTGATCAACAAGAATACTATGGCGGACTGTCCCTCCAGATTTTGGTCTAGAAAATGTTGATACTTTCATTATTTTCTCTTTCGTATATGAAGTGATACGAAATTGGCAGTTTTAGATTTTGCTATACAATTTAGAGTAGATGTAAATTCCGGACCTGAATGTAAAATACTTACTCTATTTCTCCCAGATGCATTCAATACAGTGAATTTTAGTAGAAAATAAGAGTTGGGGAAATCTCATTCACGTCGTTGAAAGACTATACTAGACTATATCACGTAGAAAGCAATTTGTTGCTGATCAATTTTTTGTGGTTTCCCTAAGGTTCAACTATAAAACCACTCCTGTTTATTGCTTTCAATTCGTTAGCTTATTCCAACTTGAAAGAGAAAGTGTAAATGTTCGCAAGGGCACCGCAATGATATATAGTGGAAAAGTTAGCACAGATGAAAAATAATATGATTATTAATCTTGATGAAATATGGTTTCGCTGAATATGTCACGAAGAGATATTATGTTTTGATACTTGTCTTTTATGTTCATCACCAAAAAAACCTATAATTAATAATTGAGTAACACATAGCTATTTTATATAAACTGAAAGATATTTTTGATATCACTGCATAGTACAAATTGAAAGTATGTGCTTTCATTTACTTAGTGAATAATAATTTAAATCATTCTTTGAAAGCCCCTTCTTTGTGATAAAGTCAATGTTTCTTACAGTTCTTTAGGAAAATCTAAATCACCTTCTTCAAAATATAAATTAGTAGGTACATTAATGCCATGAAATATAGTGAATTATCGAATTATTTGAACAGATTTGTCTTAGTTTTTGGTTTTGGTTTATTAAATAACACATTATTCATTTATATTAAAATTCTATTCTCTATTATCGATCCAAAAATGTTCAAAATGATTTCCATTATTTTCAAGACAATGATAGAGGCTATTTTCAAATTCTTGACGTACAATGGCAAATGTTTCTCTGGAAATAGCTTGTCATTCTTGGATTATCATTTCCTTCAGTTGCTCTATTGAGTCAGGTTGCGTCTTGAAAATAATAGATTTCAAGTGGACCCAGAGGAAGAAATCAAGAGGAGATACATCAAGGGTTCTAGGAGGCCATTTAATAGGACCTCTTATTCCAATCCATTGATTAGCTCATTATCTAACCATTGTCTAACTGTTGAAAATGTAAATGTTCATTTGAATAAGAAGTGCACTCGTTACTAAAGCAAATATTCTTGATGTGCTGAGATTCTGCGATAATTCTAGCTGTCATAATTTCACAAAATTCAAAATTTGTCAGGGTCATCCTAACCTAGTTATTGAAGGATTTGCATTTTATATGAATGAAATTTATTTAATTCAAGTACTTTTCTTACAGTTTCGCGGTATAATCCGTTTGCTGTAGCTGCCTGACGAGTAGATTGAATATGATTCATTGCAAACTGTCCGAGTACTTCAATTTGCTTTGCTTTCTCCAGTAGTCTTGGTACAACGGGTACACGTATCGGATAAATAACCGAATGTATCAATAATAAGAGTATCGTTTCCCGTCTAAATTAAAAAAATGTACTGCAAAAATATCTCTCAAAAGACCCCTCTCTGTTACTTTCAGTTATCAACTGAGTCACATTTTACAGGTACAAATAAATAAAAATAGTACAGGCGTAAAATGTTATGATGATAACAATAATGTTTTTGAACATTTCTTCGATTGATAATAGAAAATAAAATTTTAATTCTGAAAAATAGTGTTTTATGAAATAAACCAAAACTTTCTACATCGAATTTAGCTTTGTAGCGTGTCATTGAAGAGCATAACGTTAGTTACAAATAAAAGTGGTAAAAACATGGAAACTTAAGTTATTCTGAATATATTTCTGGTTCAAAATAGATCTAGTGGAAACATGTCTCCCACACCAGAACCACTATATTAAAATTGGAGAAAATTTTGTCTGGCACATGAATTCCTGATTGGAAATGATAGTTATATATAAATGGGTATGAAGTTGAAGTTGAGTAAGTTATTATTGAATACGGTGAAAGTTGTGTTGTAGTTCTGTTCGTGTTGGACCCACTTGCAAACAGAAAAAAACTTTCTCTCTCGACGCGTTGTTGATGACTTCTCATCTTTTGATAATGTTAACTCTGAACACGTATCTAGAAACAGTATTCGTGTCTGGATGTGGAAAAGGCGTTTTCATTGCATTAATTCCGTTATCATAATTAGATTTTTTTTGATACTTCGTTGAACATTCCATCTTTCTCTAAAAATGATGATGAATATTCATCCCGTTACCGAAAGAAATGTTTTGTACAAAATTCCATTCACTCATTACTTTGAATAACACAAGGTGAGATAGCAATCTCCCTTGAAGGCATCTTCATCTTCTTCCGCTATTTTGGTGACACTTTTCAATTTCTTGCTTTTGGATTCCTCCCTTTCCTCGTGCCATGAGAACTTGGATGTGTGTTTCCTACAAAAGTTCCAAACATCTTCGAAACCAAGACCTGAAATGGTCAAATACAAAATATTCATACAAACGTTTCAAATGAGAAATCAGCTTGAATAATTCTGTTCCTACATTTAAGTCTGTTCAATTTTTTTATGTTGCTCACAATTCATAAACAGTTTTTATTTCTCAAACAATAACAATTTCTCAACGTTCATGCAAAAAAAGAAACTTTATAGGAACTAAAAGTATTTTTTCATTATTCCTAACAAGAAAACGTTGATTAATCCATCTTTTTCGTTATAAAATGAAAAAATATTTTTTTTTGTCTGATATATAAATAACTAATTCAATTTTTGTCTCAGTTTGTATGTGCATAAGTTTCATATTAGAGACGAAAGTCTCATAAATCAAAATTATATCGTGAACTCTTCACTTGAAATTAAATTCCATCCAAAATTGTTGTAGTGGTTCTGTTGAAAATTATTCTCATCAAAAACATCAGACATTTTGTAGTAATATTCTACTGTTTTCCAACAGAATTCAATACGTTTCTCTTATTAAGATCAAATTTGTGTCCGATAATATCATTGCTGATTCCATAGAAATTCTTTCACTTACTTTGGCCAGTTGATGTATTACCCATTCCGAGTTATGATTTTTTTGTTATAATTTGTTGTATTTAGGTTGTCACAGTGTTCCATAATATTCAAGACTTTCTCTACAAAAATGGGTAATCTTCCACACCACTCGAGTTCTATGCTTTCTTGAATTCCAGAATAATTTGTAAGTTTGAAGAATGAACTTTTATTGGGACACAGTCTTGTTTTGGTGAAGGTTTCCTTCTTTCTTTAAATACAAATTCACTTGCATCAGTTTCAGTATATTTTTGCATTAACGTAGAAAAAAAATTATTATTCTATTCAATTGATATTATGCTCTCAAGATGATGACAATGAAATGGAATTAAGAAGCGAATATACCTCCGGTGTACATCTTAAACGGCATCCAACCTGTAAGGCACTGTATAATATCAAAATCATTCAGTTCCTCTTTTTCGGTCCAAGTCAGACTAGCCACCTTCATGAGGGCTTTAGACAGCAAAAAAGGCCACATTTCGACCACGTTTGATTCTTTGATCCTGATTTTTTTCAACTCTGAATGTTCTCTTTTCGATATGTTTACTTGTGAGGTCGTTTTGGAACTAGCTATTTGTGTTGGTGGAGAGGTTATTTGCTTGTCGATTTGCAGAGAAGGCAGCATCAATTTTTGGGATGTGTCCAATGGTAAAAAGTCGTCTACGTAGACCTTTCTCCAGCATCCCATCCAGAAGATCCGAACTATGTACTTTCCTGCGGGATCAATACTTTAGTGAAAAAAAGAATGAGAAATGAGTCAGTTTGTAGAATTTTCAACAAACAAGAATCCTCTCCTTTTAGAAAATGGAAATATAGAATTCATCATGATGCAAAAACATGTAACATAAATGTGAATGCTTTGAAAACATTTTACTTAGACCAGAAAAAGACAATATCGCTCTACGCCGCCCAAGTTAACATAATCAGGAGATGTTTGAAACTGAATCTCACTGCTGTAAACTTTTTTTACCCAGATTATGTTAATGACTGATTATGAGACTTCAAATTTCGCGGACTACGTACTTTTGATATGTGATTTTTTTATGTTGGTACAATTTTCTCGAAAAGGTGTCCACAATTTCAGCTGTTATGCTTGTTTGATTTGTTGGTGAGAGGCACATCAACAACCTATGTGCCTCTCACCCACACTATCAGCAACGGGGGGATATCGTATACCATGCACGTGCAGAAAAGATTATATCGATACCACCAAAAGATCCATGGGTACAATGCTGAATGAACATCAGAGAAACTGTAAGGTCAAATCGGCAGTAGCGAAACACGCATTTACTGTAGGCGATCACACGATACTGTTTAAAGATGTGAAACTACTTGCCTCTGATCATGGATACCACAGGCGGCTTGTACGGGCAGCCAGTGGAATCCATGAACATACGGAACACTACAACAGAGAAAAGGAGGCGGTAACACCTAACCAGATTTGGAATACGATACTGAAGTGGCAACTGAGCAATGCAATTTTACGTCATTAACAAGTAAAAACACTTCGACAATAGCAACGCATCAACAAGAGAGGCGGACTACCTGAGTCAACATAAATACAACCTACGAACTAGAAATCACCTGTCATCGGTGGATCATCAAGATGAATAAACCTCTGAAGGAGCCAGCCACTGGTGCTTGCCAAACGTTGGATTGCAGTTCCAAACTATGACGGCCTCCAAACCCGAATGAATATAATAACACTACTTGTAATTATTAGTCACTTTCACAAAGGAGAAGAAATTCCACAATGAATTGCCGTTGTTAGATGCGTTGGTGAAGAGGACCGACACGAAATGGGAAACATCTGTGTATCGAAAACCCACTCACACAGGATAGTATCTGAACCAGGAATCCAAACATCATCAATCGGCTGAAAGAAGAATCATTAAGACTCTACTGGAACGTGCTTTTGGGCTCTGTAATACAAAAGGAAGTTAATTTCATTAATTTGGACTTCCATTGTCTGATATTATGTAAAGTCGTCTTCATTTCAGATTTTTTGCTTCATATAGTTGTTATTTTCAGATGTTCATTTTTAATTCTACTTTTTCAGTTCTTTTAGAGACTTCCACACAATGAAAGTCCGACCTAATGAAATTCATCATAAAATATTGTCAGTCACCTTCAAACAAAGGAAAATCTCGAAAAGGAACTAGGCATCTTCAAGAATAATCTTCAACGAAATGGTTACTCCAAAGTGATGGTAGAACAGGCTTAAGCTAAAAGATAGCAAGAGCTTCACAAGGAAGAGAAGCCGCCACGACCAGCACTTGTACTTCCCTACATCAGAGGATTATCGGAAAGGATAAGAAGGATTGGGTCCAAGTATAACATCAGAACCTGCTTCAGATCCGAAAACACTATCCGTAGCAGTCTCATGAAAACCAGGTCACCAAACGCGGACTGCGATTCCAAAAATTGCATTTACCGAATGCCCTGCGAGTTCGGAGAATCATACATCGGTGAAACTAAGATGTCTTTGAAAGTTCGCATTGCCGAGCACAAGAAACACACAGCAAGGGGAAACCAGCAAATCATAAATAGCAGACCACGTCTGGACTCATCAACATAAGTGGACTCAAGGTGAAAACTTCCACAGGGAAGAACACTGGTTTAGGAGAAAATTCAGAGAAACCGCATATATGTTCTCCAACAACGCATTTAGCCAAGGCAGCGTAGAGATACGCAACATATGGAAACCTCTAATCAACCGGAACACTACCAACTACCGCCAAACGGCCAGCTTTCGCTAAACCGCTAAAACTGATGAAGCGAAAGAGGAAAGAGGGGATATGTGAAAGCACTAGAATGTCCCATAGGCTATCTGTTTAAAAATCTGTTCGAAATCTGTTTTTCCGTTAATCAGCTGTCGCCCCCATACGAACGACAACTCTCAGAAGTTGAGAGACTTGTGCGAACTAAAGACTAACGAGGTCTTACCTTTTAACATGTAATTCCTTACGTAATCTCCATCATGAACCACACAATCATTCCATTCGTTTTGATTCCGGAGTGAAGTGATGGATCCATGTTTCATATATTGTCAAATGTCGATGCAAAAATTCCGGGTTGTTATGTTTAAACATAGCCAAACACTTCTCAGAGTCATCAAGACGTTCTTGTTTTTGAACAGAGCTTTGTCATAGTCAAATTCTCATGCAATGTAAAGCCAACAAGTTATTTTGATATATTTACAATGTCAGCTAACTCACGCAATTTCACTTCGCTTTACGATCATTCAAAACGATTTTGTGGATTATCTCACAAGTAATAATTCAATCAGTACTCAGAAAACATCGACTGTCAAATAACGATTTAATTAAACTGATGGCTTAAACTAAATATTGATTTAATTTTTACAGGTCTAAAAAGAGATGTTTTCAGAACTTCTTCTTTGCTTTCTTCTGCTTTATTATTTTGCCATATCATCTTCTTTCCCTGACTTATTCTTATTCTTCTACTTACTTTTTTGTTTCTCTAGTTGTATTAATGACTAGATTGATTATCCATGGCGAATTCGCCATTATATACCCCTATAGAAAGTTTGTATACAATCGTCGCTCTTTCACCATTTTTATAAAGGGTGTTAAAATCTGTTTTTTCGTTAACCAGTTGTGGACCCCCTACAAACAACAACTCATAAAAGTCGAAACTTGTGCGAGCTAAGGACTAAGGAGGTCTTACCTTTCAACGTGTGATTCCTAAGATGGTGTGGAATGATAAAAATACAAACTATGTTGACAATATTATTTATGAGTATTAAAGATTCAAATATTCATTGTATGAAAAAAGCAGTAGCCAGAGACACGTATCCTCGGTTAACTGAGAACAGTATATGGTCAAGAGCTGAGCTCCGCGGCACCCCGAGATTCACACTCCTTGTATTAGAGGTTGATTCATAACATATCACTACTGTGTTTCTCTTTCCCAAATATGGTTCGATACATTTTATTATGTCTATAGGGAGTCCTAAATTTCAAAGTTTAAAAAGAAGACGATCTGAGCATACAGAATCATAAACTTTAGTGAAAATGAAAAATAGAGAAATTGTGAAACTGTTATTATCAATTTCATTATAAATGTCTGTTATTCCTTCTGAAGTCATGTTGATTAGGACAAAAAAATTATCGATTTCAAAATGTTTAGTGACTATATTGACTGTGATTGTATTAATAATTGATTTTTTAAATTATTTTGGAAATCGTTTTCCATTGACCTCGTGGTTACTAATGATACTATAATAATAGCCACCATGTATTTTTGTGCCAAGACATTTGTATAGTGAAAAGGTAAGACCTCGTTAATCCTTAGCTCGCACAAGTTACGACTTTTGGGGTTTGGGGTCGTTGGTAAGGGAATGGCATGTGGTTAAAGGAAAAACAGATTCTTCAACAGAGCTTATGAGATATAAATATACAAAGTCTTAATTCAGAAATTGAGTTAGTTAGTTCATCTTCTGATGATGCAAAACTGGTTGGTGAAATGCACGCCAAGAAAAATGTTACACTTCTCATATATATCAGTACCTATACCGCTGTGTCGAAGTATTTTATATAGACAGGGCAGAATGAAGATTTTCAATAGATTTCAGCAATTTATTTAACTGAAAATATTTTGCTCGACATTTTGTGAGATATCCGAAATTATAAATATACTATGGTTTGTTTATTCACTTTCAATTTGAAACGTTATAATCATAAATTTTGAATTAACTTGATAGGATCAAAACATACAAGCGTAGTTTGTCTGTTCTTTATATGTTGTTTCAATGGCAACTATGAGATCTCTTCATTTAATTTGAAAAGCGCATAGAATTTTCAGCAAAGCTGACGAAGAATCACTAACGAATACAAACATCTTGACAGCTTTCCCAAAGAGTCATGCGTTAATTTGAAGCATGAAAAACAAAAATATTGTCTGTCTGTCTCATATCGATCATGCGGTCTGGAAGAAAGAGAAATGTACGGCTTACACTGATAGCTTACGAAAATTCAAAAATAACTTATTTCTCTCAAAGTAACAATCAGAAA
>WOGN01007216.1:0-11963 GCA_015342105.1 Leptinotarsa texana | reverse complement strand
GCGAGTATTCTAAGTGAATTGTAATCAGTGCAGTACCTAGTTGTGTAGTAAGTGAATAAAAGTTGTCTAAGTATTATTAGTGTTGTTGTTTTAAAAACAAACCCCGAGTAAAGATCGTAACAATAGTATATGTAATCAATTCATACAGAAAGGAATAACAGCTCCTCTGAACATGTCTACAGTCCTGGGAAGTTTAAATATTAGCATAATAAAAATTATATGTATATTCATGGAGTATAACCATATTGAATTATAATAGCGGAGAGGTTTGGGATACACTCACATTCACTCCTTATCCCAAATTCATTAGTTTCAATTCTAATATCACAACATTCGTGTTGTGAATGAGTAAAATTTGGTTTGATTTATGTATTGATAACATTTTAAAACCTTGGTCTGCAGAAGTCAAAGACCTTGAAGCAAATGCGATAGGTCATTCATTACCATCCACAACGTGTGACAATATTCCAGCAACACCATTAGGACTTGCGTCGCATGTAAGTTGCACTGGTAACGATGGATTGAAAGGCATAAGAACTTGGTCACTGGCAATTTATTGGTTGAATTTAATGAAAGCTGCTTCACATTCTGCTGTCCACCTGAATCTGACATTGTCTTTTAGCAGTTGACGGAGAGGATCAGTTTTACTTGAATTGTTAGGAATGAATCTTGCATAATATGTTCCCATGCCTAAGAATCTTCCGAGTTCTTCCACTGACGTCAGCTTCGCCATATTTATGATTGCAGCAACTTTTTCGGGTGATTTTGATATTGAATTTGATAACATGCCCTAAAAACTCAATTTGATCTTGGAAAAATTTGAGATGCAAGTCATATTTCTGTAATTGATCAAAACATGCAATGAGATTTGTTGCATAATCTTCTCTACTATTTCCATGAACCACTATGTCATCAAAATAAAATTCATCCTGTATTTATCTTTGTGTGTAGTAATTGTTTGAATCTCACTCGATTTTTCATCAACCTTGATATGAAGATAGGCTTTGTATAAATCGAGCCTACAGAAGAATTGAGAATTACGTAGACTATTCAAAATGTCTTCGATTTTCCGAATTGGATAATGTGAATTCGTAATCGTTGACTCCGACTTTGTAATCGATAGCCAAACGAACGTCTCCATCTGCCTTTGGTATTACGACTAATGGGGATCCCCAGTCAGATATCGTTATTTTCGTTATGATTCCTGCAGTTTTAAGTGCATCCAACTCTTTTTCAACCAATGTGCTAGTGTGCTGGAAATTTCACGTTCACGATGAAAACATGGCTGTACACCTCAATTCACGTGGACTCAGTATCTATCAACATCATTAAGACGTAGTTTGTGTTAAGCAAGACACATTACGTCCCCGGACGAAGCGACTGTTTCATAACATCGGAGACTTGTCTACTGCGCTGAAGGGAAGCAAAGACCGTGAAAAAAGAGAAGAAGAAGAGAATATTATCTACATCTACTACATACTAACTTATTTTTCGTTTTGGGGTATCCCCTTTTGTGTGTATTCAAGTTCTGTTTTTTATTATTTTACATTATACTGATGCTCATTATTAAAACAAATTTCGCAGTGTCATAAAATAGCATTCATCATACTATCTAAAGTGATCAGCTTACAATAATTTGAAGTTAGGTTGTAAGAATACATGAAATTACAGCTGAATGCAGATTGAAAGTTCAAATTTCAAATAGGGAGTCAAACGAATCTGAAATGCTAAACAATGGAGGTAAGAACTTAAATTTGTTTATTTCGTTTCTAGTTCCAAAAATCAATATATCATCTACGTAAACTTTTGAAATAAACTGATGAGTCGGCAATATATTCAAAACGTTAACTTTTAATGAAATTGTCTATTGTTTTGTTCAACAGTTGTCCCGACTGATGCAATCCATATGTACTTTCATTCAGTGTACAAACATCCGTTTTATTTTCTATAATTCAAAATTAAAAATATTCTTCATATAATTATTACAAATCTCATCTCATTGGATAAACGTCTTCTTCAAACTTAACGTCCCCGCTAATGAATTTTTTTTCTTTTCTTGTATCCCACAGTCTGTATTCCTTGGAATTACCGTCGTAGCCTAAAAATATGCAGTTTATACCTTTAGGAGTAAATTTATTTATTCTTGTTTTGTTCACTGTTCAAGCTCCACATCCAAACACCTGTAAGTGATATTTATCATTGGAGATTATCGGTTTACATTTTTATATTAGACTTTCTTCCTGGTTAGCAATTGTTGCACAGTGATTCCTAACATAGCAAGCTGTTGCAGTGCTTCTGCCCAAAATTTTTCAGGTTTCGATCATCGTACATTTTGTTCCATCGAACAATGTTTGATTGATCCTCTCTGCCACTTCATTTTGTTGCGGAGTCCCTTGTATGGTTAACAGATGTTGAATACCATGTTTTTGCATATACTTCTAGAATACATTTGACAAATATTCACCACCATTTTAACTTCGTTAACAGCTGATATTTTTCCCGCTCTCTCTTTATATTCCCTAAATTTAATGAAAACTTCATATTTGCTCTTCATGAACCAATCTCACGAATAATCATCTTGAATAATCACCTAATGAAGCTGGTGTGATGGGGCCTACTACATTTGAATGTATGAGTTCGAAAGGGGCTTTTCTCTATTGATATTTCTTTTATGTCAAATAATCCGTTAATTTTGACCGATTTTCCAACTAGTTCTTCGCTTGGAGTAATTATTTTTGAATGGTTTCCTCTAAATTTATCTTCAGACCTTTTTCAGTTGCTACACTCATCGACAATAAATTTGTCCTCAGTTCTGGAACATACAAAACATTTTTAAGTTATATGATGAATCCTCCATTTTCCTTGTCCAATTTCAGTTCAAAGTCTTGATAGTATCGCCTTTTCACTAGCTATTTCAACAACCGTATATTGTTTGGTAAAATTTATGAATTTCTCCAAATTTGACGCCATATGATCCGAGAATCCACTGTTTAGTATCCAAATATCTCAATTTGTTTTATTATTTACCACCATATTCTTTTTATTTCCTTCGTATAGCACTGAATGCAAATTTTGAAGTTGAAGCTTCTTATTTTTCCAATTCATTAGAAGATCTGTCTTGTTTCTTTTCTCTTGGTGCAGACAACAGACATATTTTTTCCAATGTGACCTTTCTCCAGACATCTATAGCATCTCCAATGTTCTTGTGAATAACTGGGTTTTGTTGTATAGGTAGTATCTTCTCTATTTTGGTTCGAGCCTGCCCTGTTAAATGGCTTTCCACATCTACAATTAAATTTTTCCCTTTTACAATTCATCTGTATCTTATGCGCCGCAAATGCTTCCAATTCATCTTTTTCTTTATGTCCATTCATCTTATCTTCGATTCATCTTTCCTCTTCTAGCAAGCTTTGACATTAAATTGCACACATTCAGGTCATCTTCATCAGCTCTCAGATTCCTTGATAAGTGCTCATATTGATCAGGTAAACCTAATACCGAAACTGTTGCTTGAACTTTCTCGCTAAATTCGAATCCAGCATTTGTACCTTCATGATATAACCTGTTTTGTCTATATACATACTGATTGATCGCCTCGTCTGAGCTTTTGGTGGTATTGATAAAATCGTAGCAGTAATCCATGCCAAGTATAAAATTTTGTATGGGTTTTCTTCAATGTTTCCCATATGCTTTAGCTGTTTTATAAAGCATTATGACATCAAGACTGCCATTATTCACCAATAGATAAAGAACAGATTTTGCATTATATTTTTCTTCCTGTTTTCTTCAACCCTAATTTCATTTTCTTCAAAATCAGGATCAACAGCTTGCCACAGATTTTTAGCTTCTTGGAGTCCTTGCGCCCTTATTGACCAATATCGATAATTCTCTGAATTAAATTTTTCCATTTTTAAGTCTTTCATGCTAAATGTCAATTCACCTCTGCGTCTAAATTGCCTCGTCGAAATTTACAACTGTCGTCGATATACTCTTTCGAATGGTGGAACGGTAGTCTGGTGGGTTGACTGGGAATGGTTTACTCCACTCACTCAATCGACCGCTGTGTGAACCGGTGGTTCATACCGCAAGGCTAGACGATCGATTTTCACTTCCTATCGTCCAACCCATGTTAGAAATCAGACGTTAAAAGGTAATAATAATAATAATATTTCTTTATTTCATCATTTGAATGCACAAAGGTTACATAAATGATTAAAAACGTCAATATTTCAGTTACATCAGTACATTGGACAAGGACATGTCAACAATCACAAATTCACGTATACATGTATATATAAAAAAAATCAATAATATAGTTGAAAAATAAAAAATTATCGTCATAAAAAGAAATTGTGTATGGAATAACAACACTTACGAAGTAGAATCTTTTTCAGCCTTGATTTAAAAATACTAACATTGGGGGATGATTTTATATGATCATCAAGAATATTATAGAGCTTGCAATCAATACAATAAAAAATTTTTTGGTACAGAAATGTGGTATGAAAATTAGGCTGCAAGAGATTTCTATGACGGGTGTTATAGCAATGATTGTTATCTATTGCAAACTTATTTTTATTCCTATAGATATAAGTGCAAGCTTCCAGTATATATAAACTGTAAACTGTTAATACACAAAGAGTTATAAAGTATTGACGACAACTGGTTCTCATATCAATACTTTCTATTATTCAAATTGCGTATTTTTGAAGAATGAAGATCCGATTCATAACAGCACTGTTTCCCCAATTCAGTATACCATACTTCATGTGGGAGTGGAAATGTGCAAAGTACAGTGTAACCAAGACATTTTTGCTGCAGTGTTTTTTCATATACTTTATGCTGTGGCAACTACTACTCAGCTTATTAGACAATAGTTCTATGTGACTTGACCATTGCAGATGTTTGTCGAAAATTACTCCCAAAAGTTTCACCTCATCACTACAAGTTATTTGTTTTTTGTGATTTGTTGTGATTCAGTAGCAGACAATTCTTTTCAGACTGCCGAATGATATCTTTATAAATCCTCTCAGTTTTACTCAGTAGCATGTCTATGCTTTTTTCAAAAATTAGTAAAATCGTCTGCATAACATACTATTTTTATGTGTTTGAAGGAGGTTGACAATGTTTCATGGTGTATTTCATCAGTTCGGATTTCCATTGTCTAATATAACTTGAATTGACAACCCTGAAACAAATTAAAAAGATTAACCGAAAATAACAGTTTTATTATTAAACAAAAAACTGAAATTACAAAGAAATAACATACAAGCAATAACCAAACAAATATCTACGGATAGTGTTCCCAGAAAGGATAATACTGATTGGGTCCAAGTATAAACTCAGGACTTGCTTCAGATTTGGGAACACTATCCGTAGCAGTCTCACGAAAATCAGGCCACCAAACGCGGACTGCGATTCCAAGAATTGCATTTACGGGATACCCTGCAAGTGCAGAGAATCATACATGGGTGAAACTAAGAGGCCATTGATAGTTCACACTGCTGAGCACAAGAAACACACACAGCGAGGAGAAACCAGCAAATCCGGAATAGCAGAGCATGTTTGGACTCATCAACACATCAAGTGGGCTCAAGCTGAAATCATCCACAAAGAGAAGCACTGGTTTAGGAGAAAATTCAAAGAAGCCGCGTATATGTTGTCCAACAAAGCATTCAGTCAAGCTAGCTTATGGAAACCTCCAATCCAGCGAAAAACGACCAATTCCCGCCAAACGGTCATCTCCCGCTAAAACCAATGAAACGGGAAGAGGGTGGAAGCACTCGAATGACCTATAAATAGTCAGATCTCGGAGGAAAAAGTCCAGTTATCACCTGAAGACGATTGTGGATACTAACAATCGAAACGTTGTGACATAACTTGGTTTAAAATTAATTTTTATTTTTTCATTTTTTGTTAATAATATTTTCAATTTTTTCAATTGTTTCAGCTTTTATTGATATTTCAATTTTTATTTGTTTGGTTGTTGCTTGAATGTCATTTCTTTGTAATTTCAGTTTTTTGTTTAATAAAATTGTTATTTTCGGTTAATCTTTTTAATTTTTCAATTGTTTTTTCAGGGTTTTCAAATCAATTTCTATTATATTAGACAATGGAAGTCCGAATTAATGAAATACACTACGAAACAGTGTCAACCACCTTCAAACAAATTATGGAGCTAGGTTAGGTTAGGTTAGGTCTAAAGTGAGAGGGTTTATTTAACCCTCCACCGCAATCCGCAAGGGTTTATTATGGGTCCTAGTTAATCCCTACTAGTAAAGTAGACTATAGGATAGACAATGGAAGTCCGAACTGATGAAATAGACTTGCTCCATAATCATGGTTATGATCATTTTGTTTATAGTGAAAAACTTCTGCAACAATCATCGATTTTGCTTGTTCCTTGAAACCCTTCTCCTGTTAGTGTCCAACATCCAGAATATTATCATGTTACTATCAATTTATGTTTGATAGGACGGATTGAACTCGCTTGTAATGCTCCATTCAACCGCTTTACAAGGATATCAATAACTTTCTCGGTCATAAATTGCGAGAACCTAACCTAAAATTACATATAATAATATATCATAAACCCCCAAAACGGGTCGTATATTTATTTTTTGAATTCACTTTCAAAGAACAATGCTCGAGCAGAATATCATCGTAGAATGCCGCCGGGGCCCTAAATATATCATTTTTGAACAGGGTCGGAGTTTAGAAATCTTGATGACAGGAGAAAAATGGTATAGAGGTGAATAATGTCGAAGTATTGTGTGTGCAAACTGTTTCTCAAAAGCTTCTTCTAGCTTGTTCGATACTTACAATTTGTACCTTCATATAATGATGTAATTTAAACCTTAATAGTTACAGCCAATTTACGACTGTAATGCCGAAGGTAGTTCTTTGTTAATTGCTAAATGCAAAAATGATAATAAAAATTTCCTAACACGTAAGATTTTTGAGTTATGATTTAGGATTTGCACATAACCCGGACGAATGAAGTTTATTTATAAATTCGTCTAAAACAAGTTTAAAAGCCGTTCTGCTTTATAATGGTAACAGAAAACCCTCTATTCCTCTTGCCATGAAGAAAACACATGAATTCTAAATGCAATAAGTAATAATACGTATAAGTGGCAAACGTGGTGACCTAAAAGTCATAACACTAGTAGTAGCTTTGCTATTTTCTTTGCCTTCGGAATAGTAGGGCAACACAGAGCTATTATCAAGTAGAAGGAAGGCATCAGAGAGATAAATATTTTCCAGGTCGAGCTAACGTGAAGAATATACCTCTTGTTGATCCCAAAAACGTTTTGTTACCTCTATTACACATTAAACTGGGGTCAATGAAACATTTTTTGCGTTTGAATATCTTCAACACGTTTTTCCAAAATTAAGTGATGCAAAGCTCGAGGAAGGTAAGTATATTTGTTGGACCACAAATTAGAAAACCACTAAGTGATCAACAGTTTGATCAAAAATTAAATAATGTGGAATTGGCTGCGTGAAGTTCTTTCAAAATAGTTATTTTAGAGTTTTTAGGGAACAAGAAAGTGGAAAATTACGAAACACTTGTAGAAGCATGTTTTCCAAAATCCATTTCTTGCACTTCCATTTGATTTTTTCTCAGAAAATTTGGGTGCTGTCAGTGACGAACAAGGGGAAAGGTTCTACCAAGGCATACTGACAATGGAGCAACATTAATAAAGCAAATGGGATGCAGCAATGATAGGGGATTATTGTGGGTTCCTTATGAGGGAAAACGATGATACATATGAAAAAAAGTCAACATTTCCAAAAAGGTTATGTACAAAAGACTTCATTTGAATGTTCTTCCAGGTGTATTGTGAATAAAGTCTGTTATCCTCAAAATATATTGTTTTTTTCTTGTTTTGATCTTATATTCAATTATAATATGTGATTATTTTTGTATAAAATGAAAATTACTACAACTCAAAATCTTTACTTGGTGGAAAATGTTTGATGTTGAATTTGCGGTCAGCAATAGCCATTATAATATTAGTCGCAATATTTCTTTCTTATTTGTTGGCTAGTGTTATTATTACTACATGACAAATTTGTACCTACTAATCTTACTACATAATGCAATTTCACCGTTCTAGGAAGAAACTCATTAAACTGGACATATGGTCAATACAAAAACTACCTGAGCCTTTTTACAAATTTCATCGTACTTGTAATGCATTTCAAGTACAACAAGTACAGCGTAAGCAAGACATTTTTGCTGCAGTGGTCTTTCATATACTTTATGATGTAGCAACTACTTCTCAGTTTATTCGACAATATGACTTGCCCATTGCATATTATTGTTGAAAATTACTCCCAAAAGTCTCACCTCATCACTACAAGTTATTTGTTTTTCAGTATTCTTGAATAACACAGGTGATATTTTTTTGAAGCGCCCAAAAAATACTGTGACTGTTTTGTTATGATTCAGTAACAGACAATTCTTTTCATACCAACGAATGATATCTTCATAAATCTTCTTAGTTTTATTCAATAGCATGTCTATGTTTTTTTCAAAAATTAGTATCCCAATACAGATCCTTGAGGTACACCTCGATTTATTTCACGATAACTACTCAGAACTCCATTTGGTGTAACAACCTGACTTCTGCCATTTATATATAATTCAAATAATTTCAGCGGAATCCCCCTAACTCCATACGATTCTAACTTACTACATAAAAGCATATGAATGACTAAGTCGGAAGCTCTTGAAAAGTCAATGAAAAGACCCAGAGCATATGTTCCCTTATCAAGATTGTCTACAAGATATTTTTGAAAATCACACAGAGCAGAGTCTGTGCTCATATTTTTACAGAATCCATGTTGATTTCTGGATAACAGTCTCTGACTCCACAGGAATGATGGGAGTTGAATAGTGATGTCCATTTCAATGAGTTCAGAGATACTTGAGAATAAACTGATGGCTCTATAATTGGAAAAATCATCAGAATCACCTTTTTTGTATAATGGCAATTGCTTTACGAGAAAGTTCTCCAAGTTTGACCAATATAAAATTGGGAATGGAATACGAACCACTTTTAATCTATCCAACATTCATGTTTTGTCTTTATTTTCAATAAATTTGCTCGAATCGTTATTTGTTCTGTGAGATACGTCTAGATATTTGTTTTTCATAGCGATATTATTGGTGGGTTCATAAAAGTAGGTTAATGTCCTACAATCTAACTATATTTTTTCGAAAGTAGATGCACCTAGCTCAAAGACGGTTTCGATGGTTTTTCAGAAAGATTTATGGAAGTTATATCTACCTCGCAATTGTGGTGAAGTCCTAAAAACTGTTCTGTTGTTATCATACTGTTGGTTATCATACGAATTTCACAAACTGTAAGAGCTATCTCAATTATGCATGCATTGTGAATTGACTTGTGAATTATTCCCAAGTTTTTGTAAAATTACAGAGCAAACTGTAAAATGTGTAAATTAACCTCCAAAGTCACCAGAACTTTACACACAATTACACAAGTATTTGGCGTAATCACAGAAAAAATGGGGAAAAAACAAAAATACTTCTCAAAGTCACTGTTATTCACAAAACAGTGATCAAGGTTTTTTTGTTGAATTACGATATATTTCGAGAAAACTCAATAATCTTCATTTGGTTCAACTGTAATCCTAATGAATTTAGGACCTAAAAAGCATAAGGTTCCATTGCAAATCATTTTCGGAAAGTTTGTCAGGGATTTTCATCAATAATCAGTCATAGTCTCATCACAAGTATTGAGGTTGAATATTTCAGCAACTTTTTCCCAAGACCAGAACTTCCTCTTGAAGATGATCACTTGGTGACGGAAACACGTGTCGAGGTGCTGAAAGTAACGGTCTGGTGTTGGAAAATAACTCCAGTAGTATTCATTATTACATCAATGGTACCAAACAGTGCATTACAAGGACTAACGTATCAAGTGTATTTGTCATTTACAGTTATTTTCCTGAAAAGAAAATAATGTATTTGAGTGCATTGTTATCAATTTCAAAAAATTCTAAGACATAGTACCCAAAAGGTTGAAAAATACACCAAGTATTCCAGGCTAGTCGTCCCTTGTACTAATGATAGCTGAGTGAAATTTTGTGTAATTATGTATTGTACTACCTAAAAATTTCCTAAACGATTTTTTCAACTGTTCAGGTGAATTTCTTCTTTATAGAAATTATATAGAAACTATTAGTTTTCGATAGTTCCCACCAAACAGAATAATGTGGCCCCAATATTGAACCTTGAGGTACCCCTCACGTATTTTTAAATAACAATGCAAGATCAGTTGACAAACGTAACCCTTTCAAGGTACTTATGCTCAGTATACGCAGTAACCTCCATATTTATGTACTTGACAATTCGCAACGGACATTCTTGGCGACACAACACCGCTGTCATTCGTTAACAAGAAAGACGGGCGTCACGCTGGAAACACGCAAAAAAAACAGTTGCCGAAACATCCGCCTATCACGTGCGTCCACCTCAAACTGACTAAAAAACAGTTGCAGAACAATTGAGCACCTGATGGTTCGTTATAGTGCCGCGGGTACCTTCGAATGGTACTTAGTCGGTTTTACTTCTGCGGACAGCATATACAAAAGTGCTTTTTGATTTTCAGAAACAGTGCAGGGTTGGGCTCGGAATTTAGGTAAACATCGAGTCACTCAGTGTATGTCTGATCATACATCAGCATCAGTTTTTTGAGGTAGACGGATATCCGGTGTTCCGCAAGGCTCATTTTAGATTTTTTCCTAACAGATTTAAAATTTGATGGAGCAATATGAGATACCCCTGATGGTGATATTGTTAACTATGACTTATTAACTATTTCTCATTGTTATAAACGTGAGAAAGCTTTTCAAAGTTTCGCCAACTTATTTTCTACTACCTTCAGTGGTACTGTAACTGTTTCAGTCAAAATTCTAATTAGGATCAGTATTAATTAACATTATAAACTTTCCTATCCTTCAGAAAAAGGTAATGATAATAATGTGTCACTTGGAAGAACGATATGAAATAAAATACAAATAATGGCAGCAAACCCACAGTTAGGACATCAAATCCTTTATTTAAATGCAGGTAACTTTTCACAAAAGGTTCGAAATAATATTTGTTAGTGTAATCAAAATCCAAATGCTGTGTGAAAATCTATCATAACATAACTGGTTCTCTCTTTTCACCTGATCGTCAATACAATCAGATGTATCTCCAGTTTGTACAAAAATTGCCTGAAGACAGTCCACTCATTAAAAAAGAATTATATGTTTCTAATGAATATGATTGCAGTTTGTCAATATCTATGTCAAATTGTATGTATGTGAATAGGTCAGGGAGGTCCACAGTGTGGCCACCTAGGTGACCAGACCTGAACAGTTCGGATTTTTTCCACAGGAGCATCTTCCGAAAGTTTCTGGTGTAATGGCACTGGTGTATGTTATAAAAGAAACAGAATAATTGTTGTATGTTGATTGTACAAGAATTATCTGAAATAATACGCAATTCAATGTCAAGACGGGCGATGGAGAGTATTGTGAATGTATTAGCTACAATCCTTGGGGATGTTATGGAACAAGCAAAAACCTGGTTTTCGACAAACAAGCTCATACTCAATGAAAAATAAAACAAAAGTTTCTTTTTCGAATCCTGGCTATTCTACAATGTAGAAAAATACTTATATATGCAGCACACTAAATTTCTGGGTGTAGATATAGATGTCAGGCTAATAACAGTTAAACTTTGATGTACTAAATACGAAAAATAACAACGCAATTAAACTGAGGGAAGGAATTATACGAATTATACGAAAGTAATTTCACATTTACTGAATATCTTTTATGAGGGATGAATGAACAAAATTACTTCAGAAATCAATTTAGATTTTGTTGCCTAGAAAACTAAACCGTAAAAAATTCTAACAAACATCTGTTAAAATAAAGTT
>WOGN01007215.1:0-11963 GCA_015342105.1 Leptinotarsa texana | reverse complement strand
TGGATCTATACCTTACAATCAATCCAGAAATCTACACAGTCATCGTAAGGTCTTCATTGGGATCTTTTGACTACAAACTCATTTCAGAGTTGAGTGAATTATCGATAATTGTTGGGAAACAATCCAAGCCGCGCGAAGTTTGCCATCACAGATTAGCTGAATGGGAGGATCTTCAAAACCATTTTTGAAATTTCCTGTGGATAGATGACCCATCAACTTGTACTTCTGAAGTCACAGAAATTATTCTATCATCCATGGATGCTTATATTCCTGGTCGGTAGCTAACGCTGACATTTAAAACTTCACAAAATACATAGTTCCACCACTAACACAGGCGAATGGTTTAATTGCAACAATATCCATAGAAAAGTCAAATCTACTAGCTGAACAATTTGCGTCCTACTCCACATTCGTTTTTCGAAGAAAGGCACCACCCAATCAGTGGTGGTATCCATATTCCAATCCTATCTTTATTCTATATCAACGACTTATTGGTGAAAGACAAAAATCCAATATATTGCCTTATTGACGACAGCACACTTATCTTGTCCTTATATTTGGATCCCAGGACATCGGCTGCGTAAGCATATCTTTACCGGCAGCAGGAGATTGAATATCTTGATGAGGATCAGAAGTAATTTCAAATTGGGGTGAAAGTAACCAGATTTTATGCAAAACCACAAAAACCCGGGCATCGGTTTTCTCCATGAAGATAAATGTCTCCGAACTGGATATAATAACATCAGGTCAGACAATTCCGCTTTCTGCTTCAATAAGTATGTTGGGAGTTGAAATGGTCACCAATATGTCTTGGCACAACTATATCGCTGGAATTGTTAAGACTGTTTCTCAAAAGCTTGAAACACTGTTCTGAACTAGAAAACTTTACCCACTTCAACAACTTTTGATGCTTTATTGAGCTCGGATCGGACCTTCTTTGGAGTATTGTTCCCATGTATGGAGCTGCGCCCCCAAACATATCCTGAAACTGCTGGATTTCATTCAGAAATAAGACATCTGTCTGATTGGAGACGCGAACATCACTTGCAACCTTGATAATTTGGAACATTGAAGAAAGGTCGGAGATTCATCTTTCTTCTCTAGATACTTTCACGAAAAGTGTTCAAGTGACTTGGCACATTTGATTTCACAAAGACAGGTACATATCAGTCATATGGGACGGACCGTGGCTGCTCATCGTTATAAGGTTCAACTCCGTATATCACGAACTTCACTGTTTGAGAACTCTTTCATTTGGAGAACGGCGTTTATGTGGAATCAACTTCCTGAGAACGTTTTTTCCAAATGGATTCAATCTTCAGCGTTCCAAATCCAATGTAAATCACAATTTTCACACAGGCACCGCTCTAAGGATTTGCCTGTTGTGCTTGTGTTTTGTCCTTGAAATAAAATTTATCAACATGTTTATTCCACCTCATGTGCTGGTCGAGAAAAATTCCCAGGTATTTAATCGACGATGTATTTGTTGGCACTGTAGACTTGGGCAATTAGGTTTATGAATTTCAATGGTTTTTGTGTTGGATTGGTTATTAGATTTGAGAGAAAAGGTGATAAATTTTGTTTTTCGTATATTAATACCTACTTAGTTATGTTTTACCCATAATCCAATTTTCCTCGAATCGTGCTCAGTTGTGTAAATAGTTTCATTCCAGTCGTTGCCTTTGAATATCAATGCAATTTCATCGGCATAACATATCATGTGACCTCAAAAATTATTAATGTAATAATTTTAACGTAATATTTGGTAAAAATGCTAATTATTTAGAACTTCATATATTTTAATAATTTCCAGTGTATCGGGAACGAGATATTTGCAATATAGCAGACTATCTCTCATTCCGAGGTGAAACTCTCAATACTCCTAGTATAGGCACTCGGCGACAAGTAATGCCACTCAATTATTTCATTTTTTCATGTAAAGTTTCTCAACCTTGTTATCTTATCTCATTCAGGAGTTGAGAGGGCCAAGGACTTTTTTCGTCTGCATTATATAATCCATCCATTGTTATGTGCTATTTCATCAAAACAAATGTTGAAAATTCCAGTTGGTGGAAATTCGGAACAAATGCACGCATTGTATATGACTGAAACATACATTATCAAAATTTAATTTTCGCTACAATAATTATTCTCCAGGATGCCCTACGAGAAATTTATGAGCGCAGGCATATCTCGTTTTGTTTGTAGATGGGTTAATTTTGAATTCGCATACAATATTCCTGTAGTGGGCTGTAACATGAAAATTATACTGCTGCTGAACTGAAACAGGGCTGACGGTTGGTAACAAAAGGGACCCTAGTGGTTTTTAATTTACGAGATTTTTGCTATCCTGGTTATTCCAGAAATTTGTTGGAATTTTGTGAAACGTATGTTTTGTATATGCAATCCAAATGATTATGCGGAATACATTCCAGAGCTTTAGAAATCTTGAAAATATATGATGTATGAGCAGTATGAAATGAAATAAACCACAGCCTCTGAAAGATATTTTATGTGAAGGAGTCAAATATTCTACCACTGTTGTTTTATGCATATAAAATGTTATGACACGACTACACTTCTTCAAGTGAGGTAGAAAAAGCACAAAAAAGGCGACATACGCCGAGGTGTATTCTACCCCATTCTGGAAGGAGGAATATTAATTGTGCATAGGGTGAGTCAACAAGATTGCCTCGATCCATTGTTTATTTTCGAATTTTCATTGCGGCATTGCCAAGTTATTCCGGAAAATTTTATTTTGCAGACAATATTTTTCAATTCACCACCCGCATGTCTACAACAATTAAATGGATTTTTTTCAGAAATAGTGTGACGATTTCTAGAATCTCAACTGTAGGAAACAAAATATAGGGTGTTCGATGAAACCGGTTAAGTTTATTTCATTCTCAAACAGACATAATTGAACATTTTCAAAAAATGTAATTTTTCAGTTGTATTTTTTGTCAGAGGTATACCATTTTTCGATATTTCACAAATCATACCAAGTTTTAGTAATTGTTGTAATTACGAAAATGTATTTTCTTACGTTCACTTACTCAAAGTTCTTTTTAGAATATTGAAAGTAATCGCTATACATTAGCGTTTTTCATACCATCTAGTAATAGTTATCACCGGTTTCAACGGTGAGAAATGCGTAAACATTTTTAAGAATATTCAAACTGTTTTGGTTTCTTCACAAACCCAGTTATCCGTGACTGACATAAAGAAATGAATTTCGGAATTTGTCAATAACGCCATGTGTTGAAGTTACTTTCGCATGTAGATTGAATCATATTCATTATGAATTATGTATTATAACATAGGTTGCACATGGTCTATGTTTGGGGAAAAGTGACGAAAACTGCTTCCTTGCTTCTAGGATTTACAAAGAGAAGAGGACAACCAGATGGAAGGGCATTTCAGGCTCTAAAGCCACGAAGGTTCGAACGTGTCTGCCCTGTAACAAATGGGATTTTCCCAAACCAGCGTGTATCTATAAGATCAATCAGGAAAATGATTTTTTCGATTTCGTGTTATTTTCTGATGAAGCGACTTTTCATAAAAATGTAACTGTGAAGCGGCATAACATAATATTATATATTGCAGAAAATGGTCACCATTTTGAACATCTTTTGTACTCCTCTATTCAATAAAATATTTAGGCGTTAATGTTCATATTGAAAAATTTTTAAGTAAGTGGAAGTAAATAAATGAATTTTTTGTGGTCACAACAATCAATAAAACTGGGTGAAATATCAGTTTTTACTGTAGTAAATAATTAGAATGTAGTGAATTGTTGAAATATTTCATACAAATGAAAAAATAAAGGGTGTTTCATTTGAAAAAATTGAATTATGTCTGTTTGAAAATGAATGAAATTTGAATTGTTTCACTGGGAACATAGTAATGTTTACTAAATACTTCTAAAAAAGTTCACTTAATTGCTGCAGATATGCGGATAGTGAATTAAAAAAAATATGTCTGCAAAATAGGTTTTTCAGGAATAACTTGACAATGCCGCAATTGAAGGAAATTCTTTATAGAGCTAAAAAAATACGGATTCCAATGAGGTATTCATGTTCTGGTTGTTTCAATAGAAAATATATAACTTTGGTTGGCAACGCTTGGCTGAATCACCCAGTATGCAAAAAAATTATTTTGAAAGATTGTTTTTATCGATATTTCTGCTAGAAAAGTTATGCAATTTGAAAAATTGTTTTTCTGGTAGCAATGGACCGAGGCAATCTTGTTGACTCACCCTTATTATTGTAATTGAGTTTCTGTGAAACAAAAAGTGAATACAATAAAAAATTCTCACTGTTTTATTGGTTTATAAACTTTTACATTCGAATAATGAACAAAGCCTAATGAACCCTTTGAAATGTTACAACTGAAGTTTTCGAAAGTAACCTTTGATATAACCTGGGGATACCCATCGGATGAATTTCATTCAGAGAGTGGAATATTGGATATGAGTCAACTATATCACTTGAATATCAACTCTAAATTTTATTCTATGCGCCACTTGGCCCGTCTTCCATCTCATAAGTATCTGACTGGTTACAGGAATTATCATGTTGTTTCCCTTATGGAAAAATCATAATCAGAAAATAACTAAGAAAATAAATTCGTAAATCTCCCAGATCATTTGTTGATAATATATTTGAACAACTATATTGAAAGTGACAGTCATAATTGTAAAGATCTTATGTAAGATTGAAATTGGCATAAACGATGTATTTCAAAAAATAACTCATTCAATTTACGTTGTTTTTTGCAGCCAGCCAATCATGGTTCGCTCATGGCAATAAGGTTTCTGGTTTCTGAATTCTGGACATTCATTTATACAGAGAAAAAAATTATATGAACATATGTTCGAAGTTGCTTCGCTTCTGAGATATAGTTTAGATAGATAGATGTAGTTTGAGAAAACTTATTAACTTATAAAAGGTAAAGAATATTACCGGAGTCTTTTCTTTTTTCCCAACACCAAATCGTTATTTTTAACCTCGACACGTGTTTCGATCACCAAGTGATCATCTTCAAAGAGGAAGATTAAAACTCAAGGTATTTAAAATGTATCATTGATATCGTTATACCGATTGGGTGGAAATTTGCTACAATTATTTAGTCCTAACTAGATTGAAATTATTAGGTTTAGTGGCGTCAGTGGGCACCATAACCAACAATATTGAGAAAAGAAGAACGCCACTTACATTTTGGTAGTTTTTTACTACTGAAAATAAAACTTGTTTGTCGCTCGTCGTGAAATATCCAATATGAGTATTCATGTAGACGTAGAATATCGAATATAACATCTGGAAATTTCATTCTTTCGACGTTTGTCAAAGTGTATTATAATATATATTTTTTCGATTGAAGAATTTTTCACAAGTGGGTTTATCGGGTTGAGAACAGCTCCGATGCATATATTAAATATTCGTCTAAGAGAAAGACTACAAATACGTTTCATGAATAAAGTCCCAAGTGAAGAAAAAACATTCTATGTATGTACCAAAACTCTAACAGAAATCTTCGCATTTACAATGCGAAGTTTCCAATATCACTTTAAGGTTGAATCAAATTCTGTTGACAGATACGTAGTACATATAAATTTATTACAATGTGGCAAATTCGTGAACGGCGATCACATTTTCGCTTACAAAGACAACATTTATAAATTCGACAATTCACAATTATCACAGATGAATGAGGTGAATTATTCAACTCATATTACCATTTAAAACGAGCCACTCTGAATAACTTTTGTTACAATGATTTGCAATGATTTCACAAATGGATCATCCAATATTGTTTCGCATTATCAGATGCTCCTAGATGAGCAGATTTTAACAAAGTATATGATATGAAGCTTATAGTTTAGAAGCTACACATTATTTGAGTTTAAAACGAGTCACCCAGAATAATTTTTGGAACAATGATTTTCGGAAAAAGTAAAAAAATCCCCGACAATAGTATATAGGGCAACACATTTTGACATATTCACATTTGATCTAACTTTCCCTATCGCATCCCAGAGCATGTCACAATTTTTTTCAATGGATCAATTGTTTTGCATTATCAGATGTTCCATTATGAACAGATTTCAACAAAGTAGAATACATTATGGTCTAAAGCTCATAGATTGGAAGCTAAAAATCATTTGAGTTGGAAACGAGCCACTCCGAATAAACATCTGTACAAACTGATACATAGGTTCCATGAGTGTTTTTGTGAAGTGTACTTCAAAAAAATCAAATTTTGCCTAGTTAACTTTCAATTCGATATTTTTTTCATTTTGTATTTGTCTTATCGTACAATAACGATTACCAACCAGATGAAGTTACAATTGGTGTTTCTGTTTCTGAGAACTCTTGAGGAACAATGGTTTATACGTTTCGAGAACGGATTGGAATAGTTAGTTTGTATTACCAGAATGGAAATAGTGCTAGAGCTACTGCCCGTATGTTCAATGATAATCATCCAGAAAGAAATGCACAACACAAATACGTTTCGGAGTTATTGAACAAATTTATGGAAACTGGATCTGTTAACAATAAAACGCATAACCGTTCAGGAGTTGTCAACAATGAAACTTCTTTCCTAACACCAAATCGTTATTTTTACACCTCGACACGTGTTTCGATCACCAAGTGATCATCTTCAAGAGGAAGATAAAATCCTAACTGTAACTGTAACTCCAGTAATATTCATTACTACACCAAAGGTTCCAAACAGTACATCATAAGAACAATGAAGCTATTTGCACTGCAGTTTTAGGGCAGGTTGGACTAATCGAAAATTCGCAATCTCTTACTAAGTTATCAAGATCCTTCATAATTACAAATTTCATCCATATAAGATTAGACTACTTCGATAGACATATCGAGTTTTGTGAAAGTCTCATTGAACGGATCAACTTTCATCATAATTTCTTGTATTAAATTTGTATTTCGGATGAATGTACGCTTAGCTTGAATGAAGAGGTGAATCGGCAGAATCTTCGATATTAGAGTGATAGGAATCCTCATATACACCATCAAGTTCATACCAAACTACCTCAAAAACCAAATTTTTGGGCAGGAATTTCAGGTATCCACATCATAGGACCTTTTTTAATAGATGAAAATTTGCTAATGATAAATATTTTGATGTCTTGGGCAATTAAGGAGGATATAGATTTATTCGAAAACATAATAGTTTTTCAGCAGGACGGTGCACCTTCCCATTATGCAGCTCCAGTGCGACAATTTTTCAATGATCATTTTTCGAGTCGCTGGATTGGTAGAAGAGGTCCTACAGAATGGACACCAAGTTCTCTGGATCTCACTCCTGTAGTTTTCTTTTTAAGGGGTCATTAGAAGTCTAAAGTGTATGAGAATATCATGAGGAATTGCAGAGAAATAACTCCCGAGATTCTCAACCATGTGAGGACGGCAATGGAAGTTCGTCTGTACCATTGTATGGAAGTTGATGAAAATGTTTTTGAACATTTACTATAGAAATTTTCTTCTTCTCATTGTCGAGTCATCAGATTTTGATCCAAGAATTCATAAAAACTCTCTCTTTCTGGTTTATTGCTTCCATATTTGTGTCTAGAACGAATATTTCAAAATGTAGCCTTCTGTGTAATTTTTGATCTGTTTTTTAATTTTCTTGCAAATAATTGTTTCAAAAGTTTTTCAGGCTGGCTAGTTTTCAAATCAAGTAATTTGTTGCTCCCGAACCATACGCTCAGACCATATGTTTAATACTTTGTTGAAATCTGCTCATCATGGAAAATTTGATAATGCGAAACAATATAGGGTGATCTATTAAAAAAATGGTGATATGGTCTGGGGGTGCGATAGGAGAAGTAACATCAAATGTGAATATGGCAGAAAATGTCCCTTGTGAACTACTGTTGACGTGTTTTTTTTTTCTGAAAATCATTGTACCAAAAGTTATTCAGGGTGGCTCGTTTTGAATGGAATGCACTGTATAAGGAATTCATGATAATACCAGAAAAAAGGTTGAGGTCGGAAAACTTTCTACTGGCAATGATAAAAGTTTCAAGTTCTTTCAAATATTGCTGTTGTGAGGAATTATGATTAACAGGCAACTATAAACGATTTCTATCAGAAAGCACCCTATAAATTTCATTATGAATTTGAAGTGAAAACAGAGGATTTTGTAGAAATTCAGAGCGTTAAATTATTGATTCTGGGAAACCTCTGGATCTCATGTATGCTTTGAAACCAGCATGAGAACAAAGAGTCTTTGAATTTAATAATACAGTTGAGTCTAAAACAGGTGCAAACTTGCTGAAACCACTTTCCAAACCTAGCTGAGAATTAAACCTGTTCTAAAATAATTTATTCGAAATGAAACCTATATAATTCCAAACTTGTATGCAACTTCCTCCCATGCCCTGCTACTCTATGACGCCTTAAGTTGTATCCCCTCTAATATAGTTTATGAATTTTCAGGATGTGCTCCATGTTCCTCCCCGAATTGTCGAGCTTTGTGGCGGCCATGTTGTTCGCTGTACACCCCATTCATACCGAGGCGGTAAGTAATGAATTCAGATATCTCATTGTTGCAGCGTAATTAATTTTACCAACTCGAGACGAGTTTATTATCGTCTATGTTTGGTTAATAACTAGTGAAATATTGTATTTTCCCTAACCCAGATAGGAGAGTAAAATAAACCCAGTGTTATTTGAATGGCTTGGAAAGTTCTGAATGTTGACGTTTCGGACGTGTATGGAAATTTCCAAAAAAATGTTCAGGCCCAAAATCATATTATAAAATTTTTCAGTGAACAATGTTCTTGGATACCTTGTGAAGATAAATTATAAAACAGTCCTTTGTGTACATTATTTTAATTTGAGTGACGTCTTTGATAAAAACTCAACGAAAATCATGGATAAAAAAGTTTTAGCAGAAATACTATTTTTGAGACAGTCCGCATTGCTGAGCACAAGAGTAGAAACCAGCGAATCGGGAATAGCAAAACATGTTCAGACGCATCAACATAACATCAAGTAGTCACAGGCGGAGATCGTCCACAGGGAGGAACATTGGTTTGAAAGAAAGTTGGAGAAGCTGCATGTATGTTGTTCAATAATGCATTCAGTCAATCTAGCGTAGAGATGCGCATCATATAGAAATCTTCAATCAAGCGAAAAAACGGTCAAGAGGGGATATGTGAAAGCGTTCAAATGACCCATGAATGGTCATCACCCAATCTTTCAAAGTGTTCATTTCATTTTCAATTTTTCAATTTTCAGGTTTTGGCCTATTATTATTTTAGTGAAATTTCATTTAACGGTTTTTCATTCAATATAATTGTTATTTTTAGCTATTCATTTTACTTTTGTTTTTTTTATCGTTTTAGAGATTTCAAATTATATTATTTCATATTAGACAATGAAGGTCCGATCTAGTAGAAGAAAATAGGTTCAAAATTTTACCAATTCATCAATTTTTCACATGACACAATTCATATAATTTTTGTTGTGAGATTCACTTGATCAACTCAATGGAAATGCAATTTATTACATGACCTTGATGTTAATAATTCTGACAAAATTGATAGGTTTCAATTAATTCAAGTAGTTTTCTTTTTGCATGTCAACAAAAGCTTATTTCACTATTTCATTTTATGAAATATCTGATTTTCGTAAGCTGGTTGTTCAACTGATTTTAATAACATATCACAAGTTGCTTTTTGATGGCTGGAATACAATATTCCAAAATTTACTCAAGTGAAATTTTATTGTGAGATTTGCATTGGATAGTTCACAAAACTGCAACATATATTTGGCTCCTTGAGAAAGCTATTGTATATCGAAACACTTGATGTGGTTTTGTGAACTATCCAGTAAGAATGTTACATCAAAGTGTTTCTTGAATACGTTATAGATCCTCAAGTATCGGCCAATTTTACCGAATACCAAAATTATAGGTGATTCACAAAATAATTTGAGTTGCCTAATTTCTAAATCAAATAAGTCTCTTTCACTAAATTTTCCAGGGGATAAAACAATTGCTGTTTTTTCTTGTTTTTCAGAATATTTTTTGGGAACCTAAAGTACCTACAGCATCAAATTGTAGAAGATTAAGAGTAAGAGATTTTTATCTGGTTTTGCAACTGGAGATCTCATATTTGAAAAATACTTCAAAAAGTCAATGAAAAACACAAAAATAAATATTTGAATTGAAGAGGTTATATTTTCAGTAGTGATTAATTTTAGGGAAAGAAAGTTTTTGGCTTTCTACTACTCCATTTTGATACAAAAAACAAGGATGAGGGAATCTTCAGTTTGTGTCTGAAAGTTACTTCTTTGCATGATCTACACATCCATATATAGAGTTACTTATTTTAAAATTGATTACTTCCTTCCTTTCTTTGGAAGATTCCCTCATCCTTGTTTTTTGTATCAAGATGAAGTAGTAGAAAGCCAAAAACTTTCTTTCCCAAATGTTCACTATAAAATTGGAGGGATATATTGAATCCATTCTCAATTTCTTCCAGTCATTCTGATTCGATGTTGTCTAGTCATGACAACTTCAAATTTTTCAGTTTTCTGATTATATCGACCATTTTACTTTATCCCAGTTTCAACAGGAATGTTGTGAGACAACTTTCTTTTGAAGAAATTATGTGCAGTCTTTTCTTAAAATGCCTTCCGATAGTTTGCTTGCGATATCACAGAAGAAGTTGTAGAAAAAATTAGTAAAAAACATTTCATTAGTGATGATGTTTTTGTTGGCAGATTTTTCAAGCGAATATAGAATTATCATCAGTTAAGAATGGCTGATCTGATTTTGAAAAGTTGAAAATGTTGGATAGAGTATCAATCGAGAAATCACAACACCCGTGTTCAGTCTGGAAAGAGTTCAGCGCCCTCTTAGCGACAATTGAGCCCTGTATTGTATTGAAATTAAAGAATTTTTCAGCAAATTCTGTTCAATCTCGATGTATTTTCCGTTCCATGAACATACTATCAACTTGAAACCTCTATTTTATGGGTTCCAGACCATAAAATCTTCCCAAACACAAAAATATTAGCGAAACGAGCTTTCACTACAGCAACATTCACGTGTGCTGGATCTTAATCCAATTCTAGATTGGGCTGTTGATAATTCACCTCCCTTCAACATCTGCGACAGATACCGATCTCGACCATTTCTCATCCCTTCAACGGAATAATGTTCCCTTCGCGAAACAATGTCCGGTGAGGCGAGAACTGAAAGAATGATAAATTAACTATATCCTCATTGTTTCAGCGCTGTGTAATTTGGACTGCGGCCCGCACGGTCAGTGTGATACCGGGAAATGTCGCTGTGAGCCCGGCTGGACGGGATCCCGCTGCGAACAACTACCCTGCGACGTGAGGTGTCAAGAGCACGGACAGTGCCGCAACGGGACTTGCGTGTGTTCGCAAGGATGGAACGGACGACACTGTACTCTACGTAAGTCGTTTTAGTCGATCGTTTCATTCCACATACTGAAAAAACAATCGCTAAGAGTCAATTCAAATGATTTTTGAAACAAAGGAAATTGATATTAAAATAGAAACAGTCACTAATAATGATAATAACAATAACGGTCTATTCTCCTATAAAACATCCCAACCAGCAAAATTGTTTAATAATTTCTTAGTGCTGCAACAGTTTTATTTTGTTGGTGTTTTATAATTACTGCCAAAATACAGTTATAGGTAATGAAAGTGTTTTATACTTTTGTCATAGAAACGTTTGAAATTAAATTAAAAAACAGTTATAAAATAGTAACGAAATTATCCCAGAAATATTTTTACAGTTAACTGTATATTTTCCTGTAAAAATTAATTGTTTTGTAGCAGTTTCATAGCACTTTTCTGTGAGGTTCATATATTTATACCGGGTGTCAAAGAATCTATTAGACAAGTCATAACTTCTAGACTATTAGGTGTATCAAAACGAGATTTGGTACA
>WOGN01007214.1:0-11965 GCA_015342105.1 Leptinotarsa texana | reverse complement strand
TCTTATCATGTATATACACGTGGATAGTCGCTTTGATAATTTGTGAATATGTGAAAAGAAATTCAGAGATGAGTCAAAATACACTCTGAGAAGCTTGACTGGTTCATTATTTTTCATATTATTCTTAGTTGAGAAATGTAACGTTTTGGTTGTATCATCATTTATAGTGAGATAATAGCTTCTAGACCAGCTTGCTAAAAAGGTTTCAGATGCATTAGCGTTAGAAAGTAGATTGTGATGCGAAGTGTCACTCAACAAGAAAGTTGCATCATCAGCATATATTATAGGAGACACATTCATTTCCTTGAAAGTCATATCATCAATGTAAATAATAAATAATACAGGACCCAGGACTGAACCTTGTAGTACTCCAAAATTAACTTTTAAAGGTTTTAATATGTCACCGTTGAATTTAACACGTTGCTGGCGGTCTGCAAGGTAGAATGTAAATAGATTTAGAGCTTTTCCTCTGATTCCATAATATTCTAATTTTTGTTATAATACACCATGGTCCACTGTATCAAACGCTTTGGACATGTCATAAAATTTCACACAGCACAATATTCGCTCCTCAAAAGCTTCTAGAATATTATTATACATTTCGCAGTTTGCACCGATAGTAGATCTCCTCTGTCTGTAACCAAATTGAGCATTGTATAAAGACATCCATAAATTCATGGATGCAAGCCGAATCGATAGATTGGTGGAATAAGCTCCCAGGAATGAGGCAGGCGAAAGAGTTTATAAAGAAACCACCACCCAGTTTCACGGAAGACCTGTTAAACCACAACCTTAAGGTTGTAAGGGTAGTGATGGGTCTACTAACGGGGCATAGCCGACTCTGAAAATATATGAGCAACATAGCTCTGACAGAAAAAAACCAATGTAGGTTCTGTCAAGAAGAAAAAGAAACCGCACTGCATGTGCTCTGTGGATGCGAAGAGGTAGCAAAACTGAGGCACGCAAGATACGTGGAAGAGAAACCAGAGGCTGCCAGCTATATGAAGGGGTCAGTGTCAAGGCTATGGAGTCTCATCAAAGAGATCAAGCTAGACAATAGGCTCTAACAACCAAGGTCACAGTGAATTAGGCCTTGGGCTAGCACCCCGACAATCTAATGTAACACTTTGAAAAATTGCCAATAGAAATAAAATCTTTGCCAAACAATAGATTCAAAAGATTTTTGAAAAATCCCCTTTCAGTCTTGCAACAATTTCTTAGTCTTCCACTGAGGAATTGCTAACCGTGCCACATGAAATGCCCGCTCCAAACTTTCTTAATTGTGTTCTGCTTTATATATTTTTTGAAACATATCTGTGAATTGCATAATGTATGTACGCATGTTCTAGTACAGAAATCGGCCACGTAGAAATGTATTTCATATGATAAAGTTGTCAAATAAAAATCTATCTGTATCAATCTATTACCGCAGTGTTTATCTGAATATTTCCTTCAAACCGATAAAGAATGGAAGACTATTGGCCCCCAAAAAAACTTTTACAGTGATAAACGACAGCGATTAAATTAACAGTCATGAAATTAACACCTGAGTAGTTCCAAAAACAAGCACTTTTCCCAAACACTTTTTCCGATGCACTTTTTTCGACGTGTGTTTCACCAACCAAGTAGGCGTATTTAGGAGATGGCGGTTTTGTAAACTCTTTTTCAGACGTATGGAAACATTTGATACCCTAACTCTACTGAGACAACTCAAATGAATATGAAAATAAAATAAAAGTCACCAATACAACGAACAGATACAACCGATTGAAATGAAAATCGGATCGCTATTCACTGATTCACATAACCACACGACAAAATGACAATATTCCTTCAACTCAAACTTCACCTTATAATAACCAATAATTTATATATAATATTCAGATATCCCGAAACGAAACATTATCCTAAAATCGAAAAAAACACGCAACGTATAGTGGAATCATTTACTTGCGTTTAACTAGTCCGGTGACTTGGGTGCCGGCTCTGCGGTCTCAAGGCACGATAGATTTTAACAATGAAATAATACTATTGTTAAAAAATACGTATACGTTAAGTATTCTTTTCATATATTGAGCATCGAAATTTCTCGTTATTCAGGTATTAAAATTGATTTAATTTGAGAATTGATATTTTGATGGATGTAGCCGAAAAGAGAAATGAAACTTTTTATGTTATTTTCCACTTTTATTTGTAACTAACGTTTCGTCTTATACGGACATTTTCAAACTTATACAATAAACTGGTGATTTATAAACTGGTGTCCGTATAGGACAAAACTGCAGTAACGTTCGTTGCAAAAAAATGGTAAAAAATATAGAAAGTTTCATTTCATTTTCTTCAATTGATATTTTGTTGTTATGTCGATGCATTCAGCTGATAATACTCCAGGAAATATTCTTTACGAATACCACTCGATCAAAAAATTTTCTCAGGTAAATGGCCATTTTTTTAAATTGAAACTTTGTTATTTTTGAGAAATACCAATCGAGTTATCAACAATAGATAAGAATCACTCGACTTACGAACTCATAGTTTTATCACGCTCTCATAGTTTTGCTAAATAACAAAGTTTTCGTTAAAAAACGGAAAATTATCGATTAAATTTAGAAGTATTGTGGTATTTACTTTCGATATTATTATTTGAACTGAAGTCAGTGGGATATTGTAAAAAGGATAATTTCAACGACAATTTAAATGAGCAATCATACATCTGAAATATCATTGAAATATTATGAAAAATGAGAAATAATATTTCCTATGTTTTTTGCCGCCCGTGTTTGTAACTAACGTTACTACAGTTTCGTCCTATAAGGACATTTTCAAACGTGTAAATGTCCTTATGGGACAAAACTGTAGTAACGTTAGTTACAAATACGAGTTGTAAAAAACATAGGAAATTTAATTTCTCAGTTTTCATGAAAATCTCTTGTCACGTAGTGGCTACATCCATCCATTTATCATTAAAATATCATTTGATACTAATTAGTATGAATTATAGAAGTTGTTTTTCCATGTATGATTCCTATTTGCAGTCGTTTTCTGTGTTTAGTTGTTTGGTCTTTATGAATCTGCATCTGCTATGGTCTTCCCGGATGTGAAGCAGATTTTAATGATACACATAGATCCAATTTTCTTATCCTCTCCAAGCGTTTTTGACATAAGAAAGAGACAGCAATATTTGTACCGGCTCATCTTCCTTGTAGGTGGGAATGCCTCAGAGAGTGAGGTGAATACGAGAACCATAGATGTTCTGGTATCCACCTCACCTGGTATCGTTGTCTTGTTCGCGATTTTCACGGAAAATACTTTGAGCCTCATAAATCAGCTCTCCTTATGATTGATGCTAATTATAATAACCCTAATACCAATGATTCTTTGAGTACTTTTGAGTGGGAAAAACATATAAAAATTCATAAGCTAATCTAGATATGTAATCTATTCTGCATTCGTTTTAGCCTTGAAAGAGACGTCTTCTTCAGGCTGCATAATACGTTCCTTGTGAAAAGAATTTATCAATGACCTCAGCAATCACGCTCAACACAAAAAGTATCCGTTGATGACGTTTCAAGTAGTAAGCTAATAAGCAGTACCTTTGTTAGGTTCAGACATGGAATGTAATGTGTAAAGTGTTGCCACTTGATGATTGTGTTCACTGCTTAGATCAACTTGACTTAGCTAGACCAGAGCCTTCTTCTTAAGGTTTTTTAGCAGAATCACGTCCATTCTGTTGATTAATCTGTTATATGAGCAATGTCCTGTCATTAGCTCTCCTCTCCGCTGCTCAACTCTCACGTCGGGACTTGTACCGACGTAGGACACCTCTTGTGTAATCATTCTCTGTGGTAGTTATCTCTCTTGGTTGTTACAAAGATTCTTGGCTTTCTCCAGGCTCAGCCATGATATATTTTGAAATCAATCATTATTTTATGGCTGTTAAACGAGATGCATAGAATGCCGGTGTGAGTTATGACGTCATGGATAGAAATTACCAACCTAACAGGTTGAACGTGAATATACAGCTAAAAATTAACGTCCAAGACAAGAGAAAGGTGAATGACATTCATCCGATTTTGACACTTGGTAAATAAAAATTTCATGGCTATTTGGTGCAATTACTAAAACTTTGGATACAATTAAAAAAAACCTGAAATTTCAACCTCACGATTTACAAGTCTGATGGCCCCAGATAGCACAGAACCTACAAAAACAAAGAAGCCTTCCGGTGAGTGCTAAAATATTGAAAATTAAACATTAATGTGTACATACCCAATTCATACACCCATTTATTGATCACAGATGATCAATTATTAAGAATTCGGATATGATTCTAGCTTTCCGAAGAATTGTTGATTGCTTTCAACTTGGGTCAAGGCGAGGCACAAATGCCTTACCTATTCATGACTGAAAATAATAAGCTCTGCTTCTTACTGATCAATAATATGTATTCAAATATATCTCCTAGTCGCATAACATCGCTGAAATGTGTAACGTATTTTGTATTACATTTTCACTTTGCTCACACTGATGAATCTTTATGTTACATATTTTGAAGATGAAGTAAATTTCATTCTTCTAATAATTTGAATGTTTTATCTTTTGCAGATAGTGCATTCAAACAACAGCGCCTACCAGCATGGCAACCTATATTAACCGCAGGAACTGTGCTGCCAACATTCTTCATTATTGGAATAGCTTTCATTCCCGTTGGTATCGGCCTCCTGTATTTTTCAGATGAAGTGAAAGAACATGTCATTGATTACACAGATTGTTACATGACCACTGGGACTAACAAGAGCTGGACAACGACAAATGAAACCTGTGCTAGCATTATTCATAATAATACAAATCAAGAATGTATCTGTAGAGTGAATTTCAGTCTTGATAAGGATTTTGAGGTAGGTAGATGTGTAGTTTTGAGAAAAGTTGAAGTATTATCATGAGACGTTTGTGCCTTATTTTTTGTTAGTTTCATTCTACGCCAGAAATTCCAGCTTTGCTTAATAAAAAGTATTACTGATGTTTTCATTCTCATTGAATTAAAAAAAATGATAATACAGTGACAGTCAAATAATGCTTTGGATTTTCTAAAAAAAATTATAGATCAATTGTGAAATTTGACAAATTTTCATTATGTTTTCTTCAAAAAACTTCTGAAAACCAAGAAGTGGATGTTGAAATTCATAAACATTTTTACCTTAAAAATATTTTAAAACTGGTAATGTGAATGTTTGGCGATATATATGCACTATAGGTCAATAAAAAATAATAATTATTAAACTTGAAATAAAAAGAAAAAAGAGAATAAAAGTACAATGAATATAGTGGAAATATAAAATGTCAACACTTGAATCAACCATATGTTTATAAAATGTCTGTAAACTTATAAATAACTGAAAAATATATATTGAGTAAATGCTCAAAATGTAGCAAATGCCACAGTTCTCTGAAGTACCTGTGGAGTTTGAACGACAATTTTTTTTATTATTGAATTTATGAATAATGTATTCTTTAGAAAAAGTTCTGCAAGAAATGAAACCTAAAATGAATCTATGGGTTATCACATTCTTTCAGTTATGTACCTATGAGCTTCATCAAAAATTATAATTTTTGACCATATCGAAAAAAGTTATTGGAAAAAAGATGATCAGACTTAGAAATCACTTTCAAATAAGCAATTCTATTACTTTACAATAAAAAAAGTCACCAACTAGGTGTTTCTAAATTATTTTTATGTATTTTTTGATTTTAACACATTTTGATCTCTATTAAACCTTTCTTATCAGTGCTTTCTAGATTACATGTACAATAATTACAGTTTAATTTTTGTTGCTATTGTAAATATACAGATTTAAAAAATATATTGTACATTGATATAATAGTATGCTTGAAAGTATTATACTACTGAACAAAATTCATGATTTTTGACAAAACCTTGTGTATGTCTGAAAAAATTTGACATCCGGTCCTGATTACTACCTATATTTCAGGGTAAAGTTTTTATGTATTATGGTCTGAGTAACTACTACCAAAACCATCGTCGATATGTTAAATCTAGAGATGATAATCAATTACTTGGAAGATTGGATGCTGATCCTTCAGGTGACTGTGTCCCATTTGCTTATGTTAATCGAAGCAACAACTCGAAAAGACCCATTGCACCCTGTGGAGCCATAGCTAACTCTATGTTCAATGGTAAGTATTTACTGTGGTTCTTGACTTTGTCAAAACATTTTCTGCTTTTCCATTGAAATACTGTATGAAAATCTCATTTGTATTCAGATAAACTCACCTTAGAAATGTGGGAAAATGCTGAGAAGCAACCAATAGATGTTCCCTTGCTCAGGACACAAATTGCCTGGGAATCTGACAAAAAAATTAAATTTCGTAATCCTGAAGGTGACTTGAAGAAAGCTCTTTCAAATTTTGAGAAACCCATCGCATGGAAAAAACCAATATATGAACTTGACTTGGAGAATCCTGACAATAATGGCTTCCAAAACGAAGATTTCATAGTTTGGATGAGGACCGCTGCATTGCCAAATTTCAGGAAACTTTATCGTAGAATAGATCATACTAGGGATAAATTCGCTCACGGATTAGTGAAAGGAAATTACACTTTAATAGTTGAATATAGTAAGTATATCTTCTATTTTTGAGTACTTATTGACCTTAGCTTTGTTCAGTCTCATTTGAATAATTTGCAAAACAAAGCAAAAATTTCTTTCCTTAGTGTGTCTTTTTATTTTGGAAACAGTATGTCCTCAATAACTATAAAAATCAATTTGATACCACCTCAACTTATAGTACACGTCAGTCTTACTTCATTTCCCTTCCAACACCTACTCTAGCCCTTATACAAAATTCTATTATTTTCAATAGCAAGAAGTTATCTGGCTAAACTCATTAATTATAGCCAAATAATATAGGAGCTACTGTTAATGAAAACATCATCTTAGTTTCTTGCTGTCATGGATATTTAACCTTTCACAATCTGAAAAATAAACTAAGCTAAATCAATAGAGAATCTGCTAGGGTGTAATTAAGGGCAAACTGAAAATTTTATTCTGAATCATTATTTTGTTTATTTTTCAGATTGTGGAAGGTTGAATATCAAAAAAAACATCATAATTATTGACTCCTCCACAAAAAAAATTATTTAAAGAATAACATTTCAGTTATTTGTTTTTTTTTCAAAAACTAAATATTTTTTCATATTCAATTGACATGCATTTGAGTAGTACTGAACAGATGGTTCGAAAATTGATCCATAGACAAAGTCAACTAGTATTTCTCTTAAAATTTCATATACAATAATAATAAGAGCGACTTTATTTTCCATTTTACACAATATTTTTTTTCAACTTGAGTAATTATTTGCATAATAGGTGGAGTTCAGCTTTATATATCAATATTATCTGATTATACAACTGAGCTGCTCTTTCACTCAACCTCATAAAGCGTCATATAATGGAAAAATAAATAAATAAAAAAAATTCTCAATATACTTATCAAGGACTGTTCTGTTTCATCAATAAAATCATTTTCAGATTCTCTTTAAACTTATCAACCGCCGTCTCTTTCAAACTGTTCGGAATTTCATTGTAAATTTTCGAGATCTTTCATATTGTTGTGTTTTATACAATGGGGATTTTAAAAGCCCTTTATACCTCAAGTTCAATGTATGTACATCAGTTCGGAATGTAATTTTATTATAGAGATATTCTGGTGTTTTGGTTTTAATTATACTATGATATAAGTTTGCAGAGTGTAGCAACATCCGGTTATCCATATTCAATCAGACTTTCATATCTATGAATACCAAGAATGAATCTCCAAGAAGAATTTTGAATTTTCTGTATCTTTTTTTTATTGAAAACTGAGGAAAATTATACTCCTCTTGAAGATGATCACTTGGTATTTGAAACATGTATCGAGTTGTTGAAATAAAACTCCAGTAATATTTAATGTCATTAGAGGATCAAATGAATAGTAAAGGTTGATAGTAAATATTTCTTTTTTTTCAGATTATGATGTGAGCAGCTTTGCAGGATCAAAAAAAATGATTCTCAGTACCACATCCTTGCTGGGTGGTAAAAATCCTTTCCTAGGTATAGCTTACATCGTAACAGGCTGTGTCTGCCTACTATTGGGCATTGCCTTACTCTTCATTCATATCAAATGTGGAAAGAGGTAAGAAACTCCCAGATCTTTCCTGATTTTAAAAATATTCCTGCATCTAAATTATTCTGTAACATTCTTTTTTTTTCAGTACCAGCGAAATGATAAATGTTAATCCAAGGACACCTTATCAGTAATAGATTTTATGTCAAATTTGTTCCCAGAAGAAACTTAATTGATTTTGTTTATTTTTAGGCAAGAAAGTTTTTTATTTCCGGTAACGTAAGATGTATGTAATCTGAAATGCCAAATAGTTTTAACGTTTGGTGCTTTCCTAATATAGTTGACACAAAGTGGCCTTCAATGTTAGTTTAATGAGGTAGAAATAAGTTGTAAAGAGTTTTTAAACAGTTACTTCTTGTAATCAATTTAATCCATTGATCTCGATATTCATCATTCAATTTATAGGGAGAAAGCAGATTAGTACTGGACTCTCATTTAAAATTCATCTTTTTGTCAAAGTTTCATTTCCAACACTGTTTAATCGTGATTTCATTCTTCAGAGTGTAAGGATACAGATGATACTTTCATATTACTGATTAAATTTCCTCCAAAAAGCAAGAACACTTCTGAATTTGCTAGAGTGTGTGTAACAGAAGTTGTGATCTAATCCAAAAATTATCTTGAAAAATTTTAATTCATATAATTATGGGGAAATTTCGTGATATTTCAAAACATATTCCAATTCAAATTTTAAGGGTATCATGTAATTATGGGGAAAGTTTGCTATTTCAAAAAATTTTAAATTATTTCAAGAGTTCAAACAATAGATAGGAAATATTGTATTCATATATTTCAGGTCATGGTTTCTATGACATTATTTTCATTGTATTTAATTGTAAAAAAATGTTGATTCCATTTTATTAACTCAATACTTTTCACATTTTTTTTTCATTTTTGGATATGTAGGCATCATTCACTAGAATGTGCATGAACAATCATTCTTAACTTCCAGTAGTCGTGCTTGTCTCTCAGACCAGACTTCAGTAATCTATTCAATTTTTTAATGCAATAGTCATTTACAAGTTGGTTCCCTGGGATCAGTGATAAATGTATAGGGCAGTATAAGTTAGAAATGCTCAATTTTAATGTAATCAAGCGGACACAAATGAAAGGGAGTCTCATTTTGTTATTTAAAATTTCATTCACAGAAAAAAATACAATATTAAGAATACAACCCACTAAAATGTATTTTTCAATTAACGAATTGCCGCCTCTTGTCAAATGATTACCCTACAAATTTGTTCGAGCTAATGATTAAATAGATCTCATCTTTTAATATGCGTGTCTTTGAAGACACGCCTGAAGAAGCTATTTTATATCTAAACACGTGTTACGTTTTTGTAAAACTATTCAATGAAAATCTCACAATCAAGTATTTCTTTAATATTTTAATATGCTGTTTCTGGCACCTTTTGAATATTTTCAGAGCAGGATTGTCAAGCAGGTATATCTATGTTGATTCAGGTAATTTGGTGTGCTTATACCTGTATTATCACACTAGACTAACTGAATCAACATAAACACACTTGACGCAATTTACCTAATCCAGGTAGAGGTATCAGTACACCAAACTGCCTGAGTCAACATAAATACGTTTTACACAGCCTTATATCCAGTCATCGGAAGATGTATAAACTTGTAAAGAAACTAGTCACTTACGCCAGCGAAACGTCAGGAAAAAAATTCAGATATCGACAGCTTTCGAACCCGAAAAACAATGACACTGAATCATCACTTTTTTCACAAAAACCTCAGCCACTTTCATTTTTTCTACAAATAACATATTTCAAATGAGTTGGCAAAAAATTAATTTTCTTAATAAATATCTTTTTACATACATTTTGAATCAAGAGAAAAATATGTGAAACAATAGTCAACCCTGTCTCTCAAAACACGATTACTGGAAGATTAAATATAATTATAGGTATTTACATTATAAGTGAGATATCTGTTACATAACCCAGTCAGTGATTTGGTCTACTTGTAGAGAAGTACCTTAAATGCATGGAAAATGTCTGTCAATTCTTATTAATGTATTTGTCATGACATAACTCAGAAATTTTATTTAACGAGGTTCTTTGAAAATATGAATATTGAATTTTTAAAATTATTTTGAAATAGAAACAAGGGCAATTAGTATTGAGCTAAGAAAAATAACTTGTCTTTTCATAGTTGTGTCCTCACTTGATTTTAATGTTCAAACGCATCCTAAATTCACAAACTTACATTTGGTTTGAACTTGTTATAATTCAATGAACTGATACTGCCAGTTTCAAAACTACCTATTGAATTTTGATTTGCTTTGCTTTCAAGGCTTTTATCAAGGCAGTTGGTAAGTTTGATGAGTTTATTGTAATGTCATAGTATTGTTAAGTTTAATTCTGTTTTGTTGATTTAAGGGTTATATGATTGTGATAGTAATTAAAGTAAACATTTTTGTATATATTTTGTATATTTTGTTGAATACAATTAAAATTATGCTTTACATTTTTCTATTTATTACATACCCAGTTAGATATAAAATTTTATATATAAAATAGTGTCAACATCAAAAGATTGAATTTAAGTAATTTGAAAGTGATAAAAAATGTATCACAGCCACTTTCATTCAACATTATTCTGAAATTCCATATGATTTCCTAATGATTTTTTATAAAAATTCAAAACAAAGTAATAGATTAATATCAATATCACGTCATGATTTGAAAAATTATTATCTGTAAAAATATTATTCAACAATTATTCATGTAAATTTGTAATGTAAAAATGACAGCATGTTTTAGTTTTTTCTGAAAAGCTTTCTAGAAGATTTAATGATAAATCTAAGTAATTTTTTTTTGGTTAAAATCAGATCCCTGGAATGGAATGAAGAAAAATGTTCTGAAGATGTAAACATGTTCATTATTACAAAATTCTATGCGATAAAATGTGACGTTAATTTTATAGCCATAGGACACCTAGAAAGTAATATATAATATTTACACATCCATCTATCTTATTTACATTTCTCAAAATAAAATTTCATGTTCTTAGTAAAAACTATTTTCTTTGTATCAAACGCTAAGATATAAAATTTAAATGAATTGTACTAGTTCAATAGTGGACACCTTTAAATTAAATTTCGTGGGAAATGGTTGCGTGAATCAACCTTACCTATGAAAATTAATGATGATTAATATAGTAAATTACTTTATATGTCAAAGAATGATAATCAAGCTAAGATTCGATGGTTGATACATATAATACCTAGCTACGTTGAACTAATCTGATTTTGACTTATTTGCTATTTTTTTATCAATTTTGAATGGAATCCTTAACAATATTAATCCTAGACGTTATAAATTGAACTATATGCAGTATCACATAATACAAGGATACCTTTGAATTGATATCATTAATAATATAGATTATACACCTATAAAGTATTTATCAGTAAAGTATAATCAGTCGATTTGACAATACTTAATTATTTGATTTTCCAGTGAAAGAAATATAATAGGATTATTACAATTTTATTTGGCAGAGCAGTTATTAATAGGAACTGCATCAAAATTTTTGAAAAAACGCAGGTACTTGTCTATTTTGATGAAAGGGAAATCTTTTTCGATATTTGTGACCTTCACAGTAACAAGATTTGTCTCCACGTGATTGATTATGTGGATACCTAAAAAGGAAAATCCATGAACAAAAACATGAACATCTCTAACAGATTTCGTCAAAGAATTGTTGACAAATGCCATTGAATCCAGAAGAGATTTAGAATACGCTAGTTTTGTATAAT